>JAFBJZ010000427.1:0-296880 GCA_016785225.1 Psettodes erumei | reverse complement strand
ATTTGTTTGAGGGCTACTTACCAGTTTTTCCCTTCTTGGTGAGGTTGCTGCTCCAAGTCTTGCTGCTCCAGGTTTTGATCCTTGACAATAAAGGAAGGTGCACTGCACAACAAAAACACTGAGCTGTGCGCCTTGACCTTGTCACACAACCATATTCTTCATGCAGGTGCAAGATGCTACTGTGGGGTCTCCAGCCTGGCCAGACGCACAGGCTCGCCTCAGGTGTCAACATCCTCACTCTGCAGTGGCACAAAGCAGGAGAAGTGGTGGACTGTTGGACCGTCCTATCACACTCTCAAGCGCTTTCTTTGAGGAGACAGGCTGTCGCCGCTGCTTCCTCCCTCTGTCCTTTCTTTCTGACTATCTGCATGCACCAGCTGCATGTTGGCGCTGAACCGACAGTAGACTGACGTGAGGAGGTCTCCGCTTTCACTGTAGTCTGTCACTTCCAGCAGTTGAACATCTCGCTGGTCTCAGTCTCGTACACAATGGAGATGACCCTGGTGAACGCTTCTTCCTTCAACGCTATGCGGCGGACACAGTTCCTGCGGTCCGCCTTCAGCGCTTGGAAACTCGCCTTCTCAGGATGAACCGGAGTGAAGAAAGGACGAGAGCTGGAGCCGCAGGTGGCACCATCATACCCGTGCGCCACAGGGACGGGCCGGTGTTCTCCTCTGGCTCTGCCTGACATCAGGAACGAGTGTTTCCATCTGAAACCGTTGGAAACTGCCTCCCGCTGTGATAATAGGAAGTCCTTGGAACCTGTGACCAGGTTGTGGTACAGGCTGAGCACGGTCACGCATGGGACTCCACGGCTGATGTGCTCAGCGGACGGTTCCTCAAGTTGATCATGTATACTTGAAGGAATTGTGGCAGTTTGAACAGATGAGCTAAAAAGAGAAAGAACACAACACAAACAGCAGAACATTAGTCACATTGGTCATGACACGATCAGGCAAAATATAGCCTGAATTAAAAAATTACACTTCTGACCTAAAAACAATTCCAAACAAACTCTTGTTTTATAGTTCATTACGGGACTACAAGAAAGAAAATAAATGAATTGAATAATAAAATAAAATAAATGAATGAATGAATGTATTTATTAATAAGTAAAATGATAGATGAATAATTTATCTATATTAAGTATTACTAAAAGCTTGCATCATATACAAATTTGTCACTGTCAATCACTGTCATCAGTTTCACAGTCTCATTGAAGTTTTGAAAATCAGTGATGAACACAGTAATACATGGATGCGATTTGCCAATGTGGATTTATTTATATGAACCTTACCATATAAGGTCAATAGATGAACTACCTGTTATAATTTCTGATTCTAATTCATGGCCTAATAATACATCTGGCCAGGATGAACTGCAAGCACCAGGAGAACATACTGCAATGCACAGGATCTGATCCTGGTGAGACGCAGGAGCAGCCCGGCCAGGAATCACCCCACAGAGCCCAGCCCCTCCAAGAGGTAGAGCCTCCGAACCAATGCAATCGTAGTCAGCTATGCAGCCAAGAGGGTTTGGCCACATTGAGAGCAGGAACATCAAGACCCCCGATACCCATCTGCCACAATGACCATGGTAGCTGGGGGTCAATGAGCAACACCACCATGCCGACCTGGACATCTGGAAAAGAATTCTGCCACTTCCCTCTGGCCTGTAGTCCAAGCAGGTAGAGTTTGACAAACGCTGCCCAAAATCTCTCAGCCAGCACCTGGGAAAGTCTCCATCTCCTCTTGCTCAGCAGCTCTGATTCCGGATACACAACTGGGGATAAGGAGCCATCTGGCAGCCCCAACAGGAGGCTATTGGGGGTCACCAGGTCTGGATCTGCTAAGTCTGAGGAAACATATCCGAGGGGCTTGGAGTTCAATATCGCTTCAATCTCAGTGAGGACAGTGATGGTCTCCGAGCCCAGTGTGGAGTAAAGGGCTGCTTTCACTGAGCAGATCTCCCACTCCCATACTCCACCACAATGGGGAGCAGCTGGGGGGTTGTAATTGAAGCTAATCTGCTGCTTAGCCAGGAGTTGTCGCAGGTCAGGGCTGCAGACTGGTCACGTCAGGCAATGAACCTTCTAAGAGCCATGAGGAAGGCATCACTGTCAATGGATGTCAGGATCTCTAGATGCACTGCTCTAGTGGTTAGGCATTTGAATAGCAGGCACCACCCCTTCTCATTTCGGCATCCCACCTTGATCAGGAGAGGGCCGAAGCAATCCATTCCAGCTGAATAAAAGGTTGGTTTGAACAGCCTGAGACGGGGTGGTGGGAGGTCCATCATTTTCTGACTGGCTGGCTTAGACCTCCACTTTTGGCAATCTAGGCATGTCCGCTGGTGCCTGCGTACTGCTTCTCTACCTCTAAGGATCCAGAATTTCCGGCGGAGTTCTGCAAACAGTTGCTTTGGTCCTGGATGACACAGCCAAGCATCATATTCCTTTATTAGTAGACGGGTGTTCTGATGACTGGGGTCCAGGACTATGGGGTGAACTGTGCCGGCATCGAGATGTTCAAGTCGTCTCAACCGTCCTCCCGTGCGGATGAGTTGATTGCAAACTCAGGAGAAAGGCAAAATAATCGACTGCTTGAAGGCACTAGTTTACCTGATTTCAGGAGCTGATAGTCTTCAGGAAAGCAATCCATCTTGACCCTCCTCAGCACAAGAAGCTCTGCTTCTTGAAATGTGCTGGCATGAGGATGACCACTCAGACTAGCTGCCCCATGAAGATCCTCAGCTACTGCTTGCAGCAATTCTTGCTAGTTGGTGTACTTGCCTCCATGTGTCACATGCGGCGATGTGATGGTTAGTCCACAGATGGCTGTTTTCTTTAACTCTGTGCTATCATCACCAGGTGGCTCTGAGGGGTTGGATGGCCATTCGCTGGGTGGTGGCTGTAGGAACTGTGGTCCATGGATCCACCAGTTAGGTCCAATCAGCTCTTTCAGGTTCTTTCCTCTGGTGAGATCATCTGCAGGTTTTCTGGCAGAGTCTATGTAACTCCATGATTCCAGCTTGGTTAGCTCTTGAATCTCTGCTACTCTGGTACCCACAAATACCTTGAACTGGCAGGACTCAGAGTGCAGGCAATGGAGGACTGTTGTGGAGTCTGTCCAGTACGTAACTTCTTGGCTCCTGTAAGAGCCGCACAGAGCTCCAACCGTGGCATTGAGTGTTGCTTTCTTGGAGCCACACGCGATCCTGCCAGGAGAAAGGCTAGATGGACATTGCCGTTGGGATGTATGGACTGAAGGTAAGCTACAGATCCATATGCCTTCTCAGAGGCATCTGTGAAGATATGGATGTTATGGACCACCTGGGCATGGTCGTCTGCAGAAGGTAAGTAGCACCTGGGTAACACCACTTCAGGTAAATACTTGAGTTCTGATTCCCATTCTATCCAGGCCTGTAGGAGGTGTTCGGGGAGCATAGGGTCGTCCCAGTCTCGGTGCTTATCCCAAAGCTGTTGGATGATCACCTTTGCCCTAGTGGTAAAAGGTAGGAGGACTCCAAGAGGATCATATTGAATGGCCATCACCCGGTAAATGTGTGTATGACACAGGTCTGTGTTTGAATCCTAAGGTGTCAGTGTCTCAGAACCAACTCAAGCCTAAAGTGGATTCTTTTGCTTCAGCTTTGTCTTGAGAGAGCCACAATTCCAGTTTGGCAGATCTGGCATCTGGTGGGAGGTGACTTACAATGTATGGCTCATTGCTGGCCCACTGCCTGATGTCAAATCCTCCAGATGTTATAATGTCCCTTAACTTGTTGAGCAGGTGTCATGCATCCTGAATGCAAGCAAAGCTCTGGAGACAATTGTCTACATAGAAGCTCTTCTCCACAGAGAATCTCACATCTTCTTCTGGGAGGTTGTGCAATGAGACATGTCTCTGCAGAGCAAAGGATGCGCAACAAGGACTGCAGGTCATCCCAAAAAGGAGTACTTGCCATTCATAAATCTCAGGGGGGTCATCTCTCCTCATGTCACGCCAAAGAAAGCATAGAACTGGCTTGTCTTCAGGCAAGAGCAGTACCTGGTGTAACATACCACGTATGTCTCCGCTGATGGCCACGCTATGCTCCCTGAAGTGAAGGAGAACGCCCAGGAGGGAAGGGCTCAAAGCTGGACCAGCCAGCAAACACTCATTGATGCTGAGACCTTTGTATCTGAAGGAACAGTTGAATACTATTCAGTCTTTACCACTGTGGGTGGTCATGAAGTGGGGAATGTACCAACTCTCTCCAGTGAGCGTGGTCTCCGGGCAGTTTAGTCACAACATTGGCATTTACCAGCTTCTTGACCTCTGCATTGTATGAGGCTGCCTTGTCAGGGTCTTTTGCAAGATGTCTTTCCAGGCTCCGGAGGCTAGGCAAGAAGACTTCCTTGGGGGCCTGGAAACATGGAAAGTCCTTTCTGCGCAACAGGGGTGTGGCGTAACAGAGGACTCCATTCACCTCTACCCTGGTTGTCTTGGCCTCCAAATGCTTCCTGATCCTCCCTCGACCTTGTCACCTGCTTCTCACAGCGATAGAGTAAGACGTGAAGTTGCCATAGTCATTGTTGGATTATTATGAAACTAAGTGTTCTTATTTCTCATCACACCATGTCATGCCATAGCCTTATGATATGTTAATCACTGCTTCGCTGCTGCTTGCTCATCAGAACAGAATGCACCACATCTGATTTTAACACTCGCTCGAGTCCAGCTAGAGCCGGTTGGCTACACATAGCAAGACACTGATAACACTCAGGGTCACACTCCCTGGCGCCAGGAGGATAACACTCAAGGATATGCGCCCTGGTCACAAGAGGAGTCAAGATGCATAAAAACTTATGATTTCCTTAGTTCGGGGCTTCGTCTCTCCAACTCTTAAAGTGGACGGGTTGAAGCCTCAGCGCTGACTCTATACTCATCTTCTGTGACTCTAAAATAAATTGTTAACCATACGCCATAGTTGCGTCTTCTATCTTAGTACTGTTTGACTAACTTCCTTCCCCTGGAAAGTTCCCGGACGAAAGGACGCGGCAGTGCCCGGTCCCACATCATTCTTCATCTATTTTCAGCTCTAGCTCTGCAGGACTGAGGGAAGGGTGAAGGCACTCTTAGCTGAGTCTGCATTAGTCTAACAGGTCCCTGTAACACCCATCCATGCCGGGTCTTTATGGCAGCTGGCCCATTTGGTGGTCCCAAATGAACTGGTGCGATGGGTGTTATCAAATGGGAGTGATCAGCACCTATGAGTAGCAAAGGTGGTACCTGTTTGAACGGCTGTAATGGTAGGTCTTTCAGGTGCTTATACTTGCTCTGGAGGGTGGCAGGATAGAAATGGTCAGCCAGTCCAAGTCATTCAGCTGTGAATGCTGCTTTGATCTGTAAGATCTTCTGTGGCTGGCTGGCAGGAGATAACTGGAAGGAGACAGAGGAGCCACTGACAGTCTGGACGTCTTGGCAGATTGTTCTCAGTGCTAAACTCTCGTCTGTGCCTTGAATGCCCAGCTTGAGAGCAGCAGTGGCGAGCAAGATGGTCCGCTCTGATCCATCGTCCAGCAATGCATAGGTGTCGAGGGTGTTACCCTTATGGTGAATCAAAACTCTGACGACCTTCAGGAGAGCACGTCTGCAGTCTGTAGGCTGTCCAGGTATAGCGTTTCAGTGGTTGAAGTCGGCTTAACTGATTCCTCCTTAGTGCTGGCGTCTTTGGTGTTGACTTCATGTAAGATTTGGAGGTGCTTGCCCTTGCAGATACTACACAGCTTCTTCAGCGTGCACTGCGCAGCCTGATGTGTGCGTGCGCACCTCCAGCAACGATGATTAGTCCGAATCCAGTTGGTCATCTGATCCTTATTGAAGGCTTTGAAGGTGGTGCAGTGACTTAGGTAATAATCATACTTGTTACAATAAGGACAGAAGGCCTTTGAGGTGACATTCTTTTTAGGTGACTGATCTGACTTGGACGAGGATGATTCAGTTGTCTGGTTGGCTGATACTTCGTTAGCTCCATGTTGTACAGTAGTAGAGCGGGCTGGTGGTTTCCCTTCTCGCTTGCGGTTTGGCTGTTGCCCTTGCTTCTGTCCCTTGTTGCTGGTCTGTGACTCAGTGCCCTGACACCACGCCTCATAATGGAGCCATTCTGACAGTTCTATGAGTGTGTAAACAGTTCCAGGACGGCGACTCATCTGACGTCGGAACTTTGACCTCATCTCAACCAGTAACTTACTCAGAATTCGCACCACATGTGACCCGCATCGTAGCTCAGCCTCACCTTCTGGACCCAGAGTGTTTAGCATGCCAACAAGAGACCTGATCTGCAAAGCAAATCTCTCAAATGCCTCTATATCTCCTCTCCTTACATCTGCTGAGTCCATCACGCTGGCTATCTTCTTGAGAGCTAACTTATGGGGTTGGCCATATCTCTCATTCAGAGCAGCCATTGTGTTGGAATAGGGGAATGGAGAGTTCAGAAAGGAATCTGCTACCAGGCGAGCTTCCTCCCGCTTCAAATGATCCATTAGGATTTGGTATTTGAAAAGCTCTGTGGCATCAGTAGGCAATAGGTTGTCAAGAGCGATCTTCAGATGAGTAAACTCACTGGGATCTATCGTGACGAAATCTGGTATTGTTGGCTTGGGCCCCTGGTAGGTTTTTTTCTCGGACTGTTGGGTATGTGGGCGATGGCACTGGCGCTCCATAGTATGGCCTTTGAAATGCAGGAGGATGTAGTTGTGGTGCTTCCTGAGGTGGCAAAGCATACATGGGTCTGGCTGGTGACACTTGGAGTGGAGGCAAGGCATAGAACTGTGGCTGTGGCTGAACAGAAGGCTGGTAAAGATAGGCAAAGACTCAGCTCCACCATAGAGGTATCGTAGTAGGGCACGCTTGCTGCTTGCTGGATCATGGCTGGCGGTGGTTTACTGGGGGACGTGGAGGCAACCTGGTCTTTCATGATCTGCAACTCACTCAGCATTCTCCCTAGGAAGTCATACAGCACCTGGTCTCTGTCTGGATTCTCCTTGGTCTTCTGACTTGGAGGGTAGGATAATAAGTTTGATGACCAGTCGCCTGATTTAACTGTGGTGGGCAGTCGACTCTGAGCTGAGTAGGATGTTGCTGTGCTGCTGCTAACGCTGCAGTAGAGTAGACAATTTGAGGTGGTGGACTGACTGTGTTCATTGAGGGTGAGAGAAGTAACCCTGAGTCAGGTCTGGTTGCAGAATGTACAGGATAGGGAGACTGAATTTGTGGTGGAGGTGGTGGAAACCCATACTGGCTGACAGGCACCTGCACTGACTGCTGGGGCCATCTTTCCCACGGTCGGTGGTAAGGCGATGAGGGTGGTTGACCTCTAGGCAGTAAGGGTGGACTAAGAGGACCAGATGCATGTTGTTGCATGTTCTGCTGACTGGCATGGCGCTGTCCCTCCTCAAAGGATTCAGTCAGTGCTTCCATTGGATCTGGATTGCCGATTTGGCTTATCGGGCTTCCTGCTCTGGTAGATGACTGGGTCCTCCCTGGCGCTCCTTCCTCTAACATGTGCTGTAGCTTCTCTTCAGTACCCTGTGCTTGTTGCTGTGCTGTGTGAGGAACTAATGGCTGAAAGGCATGTCTTTGTCTGTCACTCAGATCGTAATCTCGACGACACTTCCTCACAGAGCTCTCAAAGGAGCTTGTGACACCTCACATGAAAAGTCGACTGGAAGGTACCCCGACCCTACCAACCTACATCAGTGAAGCAATGAGAAGGTGTGGAGTGACAAAAACTGCTGCGATCCAGCCACAGGAAAGAAGCACACAGGGCCAGCAGAAGAGAAAGAGGTGCCAGCTGTGTCCAAGAAAAGAAAGATCGCAAAGCCACTGATTGCTGTTGGAAATGCAGTACCCCTGTGTGCAATGGTCACAGCCAGAAGCAAGTAGTTTGTGACAGCTGCACACAGTGAGAGGACATAAGATGTTTGTGTGTACATGTTTGTGTGCGTGGACAGTGTTATAGTCTCTGGACCTGTTGAATGTTCTCTGTTCGTCCTCCAGATATAGGGACACACAAACATGTTTTGACACCTGATTGACCTGATTGATTGACTGTTAAGTGCTAAAATGTGAATGAAATGTAAAAAATGTGCATGTCAAGAATGAAATTACTCTTTCGTTTGAACAAAATATATCATCTTTAACCAAAATGAGAGAAATGACTTTAGTTTATTGCAAAAACGCATTGATTTTAATTGGGGTCATTTTTGACCCCACTTGTGGAAGAGTGTAGGTATGAATAGGTTGTGCATCCAAGGGTTAACAGGGCTGGAGTACTATGTGTGGTCGCCTGAGGCAGAGGGGCCGTGAGAGAAATTTCCTGTCGAGATTGTTTGATGGACATTCAGGAAAGATAGCTGTCTGACAGGTTTTTTGCTCTCGCACTCCATAAAGTTGCATTGTGATGGTTGTGTTGTAGAAGGAATTGTTGTTTTGTTATATTTGTAAACGTGTGTGTTTGGCTCTTTTTCGAGACTCTGTATAAGTCTCGAAGGGGGGAAATATGTGGTATCTTAAGATCTCATATCTGGTGTGCCACCTCAATTTCCTGAGGTATGTTAGGTCAGGGACCCTAGGGTCAAAAGGCGAGGATCAAAAGTTGAGGATCTATGGTATGGTCTGTGATTAAAGGTTTCCATATGTTTACCTTATGTTAATAAACAACCTGACTCCTCAACAACCTCACAATATAAGTGGGTACTCAGAGCTGTTTTGGGAGAGATTTTTCCTGAATCCTCCAAGCAGTCCAAAGTGCTTGTCTTGACGCTGAACTTCTTGCAATAAACTTCTTTATACAAGCAAGATGGTGTCAGCGGAGATTCCTTCATCATCTTCACATCATCGCAACTCAAGAAACAACAATGGGAAGGCCAATTTTAAGTATGCCCCAAACCACTAGGGGGTGCCTTTTGTTCAGGGAAAGTTATCCCCCACTCCCACCAACAGGGAGACAGGGTCTATGGGGAGTGAGGCCTTTTTTGCAGGGGAGTTCAGTTTTGTGTTCGTTTATCCTTTGTTCATGGGAAAATGTTGATCGACATCATTACAGTGGAGGGGCCAGAAATTATTTCAGGGGGGTTTAAACAATGCAACATAATGATATAATGGTGGTGTCGCTGAACATTAACAGCTTAAACAATATTAAAAAAGAAATAAGGCTTTATCTAAGTTTAGAAGAGAGAAAACACAGGTTATTTTTCTTCAGGAAACTCACCTATCATATGAGAAGGATGTAAAGTTAGTTAGTTAAGTCACTTTCCAGTTCCTTTAGGCAGAATCACAAGAGGGGTGTGATGATACTGATTTCCAACACAGTAAAGTTCTGATCAAAAACTGATCAAAGAAGTTAGTGATTAGTGGTTAGACACTACAAGTGTGAAGAGAAACAAAAAACAAATTAATAGGTATATGAATACAATGATGTTAGAAATGGATGTGCAGGATGTATGGAGATAACTTCACCACCTTGATCGGGATTATACCAACTACTCAGCTCAACATGCCATGTACTCCAAAATTGATTATTTTCTAATGAGTAAAGGAGATACACACAGTGAGGGAATGTAAAATAGGGGTGGCTGATGTATAGGACCATAGTGTAGTTTACCCAAAAAAATCATTTGAACAATAAAAAGAAAAATACAATATGGAGACTCATTGAAGGCATACTGAACAATAAGTGACTAGTTATAGAAACAAAAGGGGAAATAACCAGTACTGGGAGGAAAATGACAATGGGGAAGTTGATCCGACAATCTTATGGGATGCCCTGAAGGCAGTGATCAGAGGGAGGCTGATTTCACACACAGCATTTTTCAAGAGAGTCAGACGAGTAACATATCAGAAACAAATTGAAAAATTAAAAGAACTGGAACAGCAACACAAGCAGTCGAGACTCCAACATATTTAATCAGATTAAAGAAGTTAGGAGAAGAATAGTTGATATCTTGTTGGAAGAGGTGGAAAGGGAAGCAATGTTTATAAACAGACGCACTATGAGGGAGGATCTAAAGCCATGATCTAAAGTCATGGCTAGACACATAAGGAAACATCAAGCAATAACTAATATACAAGGAAGAAGTTAAAGGGGTGAAAATAGCAGGGGAGGAACATAAAATAGGATTATTTGCAGATGATATATTGATCTTTTTAAAGCAACCCGACCCGAGCACCTTGGAGCTAAAGCACAAGTATGACACAGCTTTTAATTTGTTCCACCTTGTTTAATGAATATAGTTTGGAGAGGTAGAACTGGAAAAAAACATGTTGATTCTTGTTTTTGTGATGTAATTGAGGTCTCTTAGCTGTGTTGGTGTTTACTGTGAAAAGATTAAACAGTTAAACTACTTTATTTCTAATTATTGATAACTGTAGTACATTATTAGCATTACTATTGGCATGTGTTGTTACTCCAAGAAAGAAGAAATGTTCAGAATTGATCATTACTTACATCTGAAAGGCAGTATAATCAACATGTCATGAATACACAAATGAAATCACTACACTACTGCAAAATGACCAATGTGAATAAATGAGGAATATACAGTTAATATAACTAAGGGAGTGTCAGCAAAGAGCGTAGCTTCATATTATACTCTTTGTTTTTATTGTTGTGTCAAAAATCCTTCTATGATGCTTTGTGTTCTTCCACACCACACTGATGCGGGTAGGGAATTTTCAACATGAAAAAACATGGTGGAGAGTGAACGTGACAGAGAACTTGGTCATTCTGAACAGAAGGACTTTGACCAGCTGAGGTGATAGGAGCTATTTCCCTCTTCTTGCGAAGGCCTCAATACGTGGGTTAAAGTCTCAGAAAATGCATAGGTCTTACAAACAACTCCATGATAAACTATAGGATTTGTGTACATTTAAAATGCCTCAATTTTAAATTGGGAAAAAATTATTAAATGATCCTATGCTGTGACTGACACAGATCTTCCTCAGGGTCAGCAGTCAACTTGTGCTGTGTCACACTAATGAACTGAGTGGTTCCTAAGTGGTTCCCTGTCAATGTGTACTGTGAATCAATTTGTCAAAAAACAAGAAAATGTTACATCATCACTGTCAATCATAATCATCATCATCAAAAAACAAACTAACAAACAAACTATCAACTTGGGAAAAGTTGAAGAAAGTCCATTTCATCTTTTTTGTTTTGTTTCAAACTTCATGTCAAACCATTATTGTTTATTTTTGCCACAGTGTACCACTACACTGAGACAGAGGAGATACAGACTACAACACTCCCACTCTTTAGCTTTCTGTGTGCCCCTGTATTCACTACTCACGCTGTACTGAGATATTTTATATTTTCTCCTACTGATGTCTGACAGCAGCACTCCAAGCTCTGCAGTTGTGAAACTCCTCCTCTTCTTGAGGTTTGGAGCCATTTTTATGAATGCGACTTGCACATGGTGGAATTTGAAGTGGAGTTGAAACAAGGTATTTAAAAGTAACAGGCATGATAGTTTTACACAGTCGTAAGCTGTTGTGTTTTTAGTCTCACCAATTAAAAACAAAAGTGTAGTGGAAAAAATACTTTGTTACAGCTAACTTAAAAAAAGAAATACTGCAAGTCTAATATTGATTTATTAAAGACGTACAAAGAGAGCATGAAGGATTTATCCTAATATTAAGATAGTTGTTTGGATAAACTGTCTGAGCAAACGCGTAGTTTCATGTTACAGTGAGCAAAGACTCACTGGGTGCACTATTCTCTAAGAACGGCGAGCGGCGCGATATCACATTTTCTCCAATGTTTTCCTCCACTAGTACTTCCGGGTTCTAATGTTTACAACTGGAAGCATCGTTGAAACCACATAGCAGTTTTCCTGGCTCATGCAAAAAACCTCTTTTATGGAAACACAACATGTACTTTAAGTTCTAGGACTCATCTACAGTCACGGTAGGCTGTGCCGTAGAATCAGACTGCATTATTCACGACGTTACCGTAAACGTGCATTTTTGAAAACAGCTAGCTAACGTAGCATGCTGCTCATGCTAGCCTTAGCTAGTTGACATTAATTATTAATGAACAGGAATTGTCGTGATGTAAAAGCTTCAATATTCCAGAAGTGTGTGTGTACGTATGTCTACCGGAAATGTAAAGCCAACTATTTTAATGTTTGTTGTCTTTTTCTCTCTGTGTAACGTTGCATAATAACACGACACTACAGAGTGTTGCTGATACACATGTTCTCAAACAGCATTGCCACTTTCCCATCATTTTTATTTCATTATATTTTTTCCATTATATGGTCAGTAGTAACTAGTGGTTTAGCAAAGAAAATCTAACAAAGTCCGACGCGAACGTTTTTATTTGTGTTGAAATAAATGCACCTGGTAGTGACAACATAACAGCAATGTATGAATGTTTCAAATGGAAAAATATGATGGTGCACAGACGGCTTGGAAAATAGCAGACTAGTGAGAACGAAGATGTTTCTGCACAGTATAACTAAGCAAATGTTGATAGTAACTCCAAAGCAATTGTTTATCATATCAATAAGGTAAGACTAAGATAGCCTCACTGGAACTTGTCTTACTTTGCAAATCCATACAGGGGCGCAGACAGCGGGCCTCCGCCATCAGGATCAACTGCTGACAGCACAGAGTGAACCATGAAGAAGAAAAGCAGACGCCCGAGGTCATCTGAGACTTCACAACAGGCCAGCAGGGCGCAGATGACGGTGAGCGTCACTGAGCAGAAAAGGACAACTGGAAACAGAGGGAGGCCTCGGAAGACAGCTCCCGTAACCACAGAAGGTTTCTACCATGAAAACCCCACAGCAGACGCAACTGCCAGCTTAGACTTCAGCGTGACAGCGGCTGACGACCCCCAAAAACATTCAGAGAGCAAGTCCAAATCTTCTGGTGAGTGGTTCGGTACTCACCCTAATGTCGCGTGTCCCCAGTTTGCTGTCGTTCAGCTTGTGAGCAGGTATTTACACTATCTTTACAGCTTGATTCCACTGATGAATGATTGAATGAATGAATTCAGCATTAATGAACCAGTTCTTCAAGTCTTATGTACTAAAATGTCTGTTCCCTTGTAATGTTCTGTTGTAAACAGTGGACAGAGGATTATTTTGTTGGATTATAGATGTAAGAGTGGAGGACTCTTTCTGTCTCTGTCTCTGCAAAAGCCTTGAGTCATATTTTGTACGCACCGGTCCGACATAAACAAAGCCCAGCTTAATTAGCAGATGTTTGAATGGAGTTTGGCGCAGTGTCCTTTTCACTTAAATGAAGAAATGAAAAGGTTTGAGTTGTCCTTTAAAGACCCAAGACTAATATGTATTTTTATCCTACAGGCAGACTGTCCACTGCTCTCTGTCGGCTTTGCCACGGAAAGTTCTCCCCACGCAGCCTGCGGCACGCCTTCAACAGGCGGTCCCAGGATCCCATCGACATCGTGGATGATGAGTCGGACGCCGTACCTCAGTCGCCACTTTTCTTCCACACGGACTTCCAGCGACTAGTCGGGGTCCAGTTGAACCGCGACCCCCGGCTGTCTGAGTTCATCTGCAAGAAGTGCCACGCCAAGTTCTACAAATGCCACAGCATCCTGATCAGATTTCTACAGAGAGTCAACCTCCCACCGGTTGGGAAAGACAACCTCAAAAGCCAGTGAGTGCAAATGAAAAAGCTGCCTTAGCCGGACTTTAAAACTGTGAATTAATTGCAGCATTTCATATTTTCAAGGAACTGTTTGGTTCTCTTTCAGGAAGAATGCAAAGTGTCCAGAGTCGTCAGTAAATCACAGTTCAACAAGTAAACAAAAGCGGTTCTTTCTTTATTCTTTCCAGAAAGACCAAAAAATATAAGTCAAGCTCACTGACTGCATTACTCTGTTGAGACATTCAGCTGTTTCCTTTCAGCACCGCCGTCCTTTACCTCAGACCCAAAGTGCCTCCACAGTCTGGTGTCCTGGGCTCACCACCACGCGGAGGCCTGCCGCTCCTGCCCCGACCTGAAGGAGGTGCTGCAGGGCCAGTGCTGGGGCTCCGTAAAGGCAGTGTGGGGCTGTGTCGACGGTCACACGCACATCATGGACGCCCAGCGTTCCGCCGCTACTTATCCGGCGTACGCGATGACCTTCGACCGCGCCGATGGAGTGATATCAGAGGAGGAGGAACTGGAGCAGGAGGAGGAGGAGGAGGAAGGTGACGAGCGGCCCAGCAGGACCGGAAGGAGCCCGGCGGGAAGTGTGAACGCTGTGGCTCAGCACAGTGTGCCAGCAGTCACGGCACAGACCCAGAGCTCAGCACGGGCTGAATGGACCGGCGCCACTGAAGGTGAGTCTGCTTCCAGCACGTGCGATCCCACCGCGACTGAGGCAGCTGTACACTGTCTGTGTGAGTGCTTGACTCACAAAGTTGTGGATTTTCTCAACCAGGTTTTACAGGGCACGAGGAGGCGTTGTCTCCAGCTCCGGCTCAGCTGGAGGACAGGACAGCTGACAGCGATCTGTCCGACAGGTCGGTCGCCGAGCTCACCTTTTCTTCATCCAGTTCTGTCTTCCCTCATTTTGGAAGAATACCTCCAGAATTGACAGTGTTCTGTGCTTCTCAGCCTTTAAAGTAATTAGATAAAGATTGATAAACCCAACATTATCCGTAAGAGCTATAACTGTGGGGTTGTGACCAGGGTCATCTCCGAGGACGAGTTCGACGAGAGCAGAAAAGCAGGGTTATCAGACGACGAGCTGTTCAAGCCGTACTCGGACAAGAGGTGGGTACAAACGCAAAATATGGATGCTGACAGAAACTCGAGTCCCGTGCTTAGTGGAGCTCTCCTCCCCTCTATCAGAGCTCGCAGGGTGGGCATCCCCGGCAAGAGGAGACGAAGCCCGAAGGCCCCAGTGGAGCCCAAAATTAAAAAGAAACCTGGGCCCAAACCTGGCTGGAAGAACAAGTTCAAACCTAAGGGGTAAGATCTGCCACATCTTCAGTCCTGCATTTTCTTCAGTACACACCCTCCATGTAGTGCCAGTTAACTGTTTCAATGTGTGTACAATCAGCTCGGATGTTTTTAAGTCGATGTCAGAAGCTCTGTCTGCTAAATGCAGCACGTGCACAATAACAAACTGCTGTTTGTGTTTTTGTTTGAAGAGAGGAGCTGCCCAACATCTACAAGTGTCCGTATCAGGGCTGTACAGCCGTCTACAGAGCTCCTGATGGTCTGAAGGTCAGAGTTCACAGACCCTGTCCCCATAGGCGTGTTCCCACCGCAGGAGCCTGGAACTAGTCCCTGGTGGCTCAAACGTTACAGGAACACCTCCACGTCTAGAAGCCACGGTGTGATGTACTAATTTGTAATTCCAAGCGAGTCAGAGAAGATCAGCGTTTGTCAACAGGGAGCCAATATGGTGGCGGTGTTGTTTGTTGCATCAGCCCATATGGCAAAGTATACACTGGTAGTGACGATGTGTGAGAGCAGAAGACTGCAGCATGTTGTCGCTTGTTGTCATCTGCAACCAACCAACCAACCAACGGTTTTCGGGGCCCGCACAGAAGCACCTCCGAGCAGGAATATATTTTGACCCTGAAAAAGACCCCGTGAGCCGCCTTTACGGGGCCGGTCTCTGGTGGGGACATGCGCAATGGTCCCCCCCAGCACTAACACACAAAAACCCCAAAACAGTCCCCGTAGTGCCTGCGGTGGGAACACGCCTCATATTACTCATATGTAAGTAATCACGTGTAGGAGTTGGATCACTAATGGTGTATATGAATATTAGATGGCTTCAGTACTGATAATACTGGGTGCCTCGTTTCTCCAGTAGAAGATTTATATCTTTGCATACGGAAAAACTGTCCCAACCTGGACAGAATTACAACACTGAACTCTGGAGGTGGGCCTTTATAAAAATAGGTTTCTGGTGCGGTGGATTTTCAGAAACACATCAAGGAGCATCACGAGGAGGTGAGGGAGCGACCCTGCCCTCACCCCGGCTGCAACAAGGTCTTCATGATCGACCGCTACCTGCAGCGCCACGTCAAGCTCATCCACACAGGTGAGGTCCACGGGGGCGTCCTCATCGCTGCGGTGTCAGCCGCGACGTGCGTCTTATTTTTCACTCGTCTGTTTGCAGAGGAGAGGAACTACATTTGTGACCAGTGCGGTCAGACCTTCAAACAGAGGAAACACCTCTCAGTTCATCAGATGAGGCATTCAGGAGCAAAGCCACTACAGTGAGTGACGCTATCTTCTCTATCTTCCTGGGATGCACTGATAGCAAAAGCAGTATCGTGTATCAGCTCGATACTATGCTCATGTACTCGTACTGAGAGACTGAAACTACTCCGATGCTACCACACCTGATAGCACTTTACTGCTACGTGACGTTGACCCCTAAATTGAGCAGGTTGGTGGAGGGGGAGCAGATATGTGAAGATGACAAAACAAGGTTTCCCACACATTGACTCATATCAATCAACACACATCGCTGAAACTGACCAACTGAGATTCGTTATGTTTTTTAACGACATTTAAGAATGGCACTTAGTTCATTCATGAACAGAACTCATGAAGTGTTGTGTTTAGTTTGTTGAAGACAGAAAGTGAGCATCAACTGATGATGATAAAATGTTATGAAAGTAAAGTGACATCAGTAATGGTTTTATTGAGTACTCGGTATTGGCAAGTACACAATTCTAAGTGCTTGTACTTGTAGACGGTATGAAATAAAGTGGTATCAGTGCATCCCTACCATCTTCAAACTTCCACGTGCCATTTTCCTCACCATTCAGTTATTCAGAAACAGACTTACTGTGTCCTGCCTTCAGTAGTATTGGGTCAAACTTCAAAATTCTGTCAGACTGGGCTGTGATGTTATTCATTATGAATAATATTATGTTTCTCTTTCCCGCAGGTGCGAGGTGTGCGGCTTCCAGTGCCGCCAGCGTGCATCGCTAAAATACCACATGACCAAGCACAAGGCCGAGGCCGACCTGGAGTTCGCCTGCCTGATGTGCGGGAAGCGTTTCGAAAAGGCTCACAACCTGAACGTCCACATGTCCATGGTCCACCCGGTGATTCAGACGGAGGCTCAGAGAGGCGGGGGCCAGCAGCCGCAACAGCAACAGAAGCAGCAGCAGCAGCAGCAGCAGCAGCAGCACTCCGACCTGCACACCATCACGCTGAGCGGGGAGGTGGTCCAGCAAGACCAGGACAGATGACGGCACGGAGTCCAGGTCCAGGTCTGCTGCCGGGGTACACAAACTTTGGGACAGGGACCAGTTGCAACCACCTGTGCTGTGGTCTCCATTTCTGCTTATTGCATCAGTGCTGTGTGTCATGGGACCAAAGTCACACTGTTGCTTTCAACACAAAGTTTCATTTCAGTGGACAGTGACCATCCAGCCACCTTAAGCTCAGCCCTAACCACTGTGACACACACATCACTTCCTGTGGCTGCGTCACAATAAAAGCGAACCCCCATTTCCCCTGTTGAACGCTGTTAATGTGAAGCATCACCAGTAGGAAATGTTAGCTCTGATACGTTTAAAGGCTGTGAGGATAACATCAACAAACGGGAACACGTGCGCAATTTCCTGTCAGCCCCTGTATTTGTAGCCAGGTCATTTCAGGAATTGTGGACGACACCACAAATAATAAAAAATGACACGTGCATAGGTAATTACAGAGTGTAAATACAGGGAGTGGCTGCTGCTGGAAGCAGAAACAGCATCAAAAGAGAGTTTAGGTTGAATGAAAATCTTCAGGGTTAGGATTTGAGGTGCCTCTTGCAGACCCAGTGTAAAAAATGTTTTAGACAACCTGTGGAGCTTTACGGCCAGTTTTATTTCACAGCTTAAGTACACAGGAGCAGTATCACATATGAACGACCGTGTACCTACATACATACATTCTGTAACGCCATATTATTCTTGACCATGTAAAGCACTTAACTGTGCTGTGTAACCTCCTCACAGTGCAAAAATGATTCCCAAGGTTTCTTAAGTCACTGTATTTTTTTTTAAGTTATTACAGTGCTCAGTACTCTTTCTAAGAGTGTGTCTCTGTAGTGTAATCAGGAAAAGGGCTTCACATGTACATGTGTAAAGTTGTGTGTGCATTATGTACAAAAAGACGTAAATAAAATGTTGACTTTTTTTTTAAACAGCTTTTTACACTTGAGAAGTAGAACATGCTCTTTAATAAATGTGACTAAAGAACAAATTCAGACGCCACTGTCAGATCAGGCACGGGTACTGTGGAAGACACGCCTCCCCAGCTGAGGGGATTTTCAGCCTGAACGTCACAGGAAGTCCATCTCTGGGCTGAGGCCGCGGGTGCCGAAGTGCACGGAGAGAGCCGCTGTCACCTCCGGGTCCAGGTCTGCACACTGGGACTCCAGCTGGACCGGGTCAGCCGCCGACAGAGAGACCGGACGGGGAGAGGCGACGAGGGACGAGAGAAGTCGTCAGCGTGCGGATTTGACCCAGAGGTGAAATCCTCAAGTACAAGTTCACAAACTACTGCAGTGCAATATACTTCATGAAAATACGCAGTATTGTTTCATTCATTTTGAGCCATTGCAGTGAAACCTTGTTCAGATGTCAGCGTGTGGTGTGTAGTCTGAACGACATATAAGAGTCCATCTATCGAAACGGACGTGTCTGCGAGGTGGTTACCCGTCTGAGCTGGCCGGAGGACAGAGCGGCGGGAGACGATTGTGAGATGGCCCTCAGGAGGAAGCTCTTGGCGTGGCTCAGGATCCGGGAGGGCGCCGCCTGACGAAACAATTCACGAGTTTGATTTCAGAGCCATGTCACGGGTTCGAGCGCAGATCCGTACGCGCGCCCACCTGTTTTTCGGAGGGTTCAGCGGTGGGCGGAGGTGTGCGCCCCCCCAGGAACAGCTGCAGCAGATTGACGTAGCAGAGGACGGAGGTTTGAAGGAAGCCGGGACAACGCATGGCTCTCTGCAGCAGCTCGGTGCTCTGCTGAAGCAGCAGGCTACACACACACACACAGACATACACAACAGTCAGAGGATTTACAAAGGCATTAGTCAAACTCCATCTGTTGGTTGACTGATGACCCTGTGAGTGTAACTACAGGAAAGATCTAAAGCTGGATATGTTAGATTCATGTCAAACCAGAAAGTACTCAGACCAAGGCTGAAAATGTCCCCAAAACCAGAAGACTCTCTGGAGCTGGATCCATTTGTGGTATTTATTTGAGAACACTGAGATGGTGTCCCATCAAGTTGAACCAGGGACCTGCTGCTGCCACAAGAAATTTTGCCCTATCTCACAGTGGTGAAGAAGAATTCAAAAATTTCTAATTTAATTTCTAAATTAAACCAAGAGCTACCTATATAGCTATTAGTGGAAAAAACTCACTTGTAGAAAGCCCAAGGCATGAGTCGCGCAAACTCATCCGACGTCACCATGGTAACCGACCGATAAGCGCCTTGTTCTAGAGGAGGGAAAAGATGCGGCTTTACCACGCTTAAACAACCAAAAATCTGTTCATGTCGGTGTTTACGCGAGATTAAATCTGACAAATAACTACCAGGACTACCAGGCTCGACTGGCAACTAATGTCCACTAACCGGCCAGCAGTTGAGCGTGAGCTGTACCGTTTGATTGAAAGATGAGCAGCCAGTCAGCAGAATCCACCAGCACAGAGAGAAGCTCTGTGCAGAGGCTCCCGGCTTCCTGATCGCTCCTCTCCTACAGAAACACACAATGATTAGTGGAGGAGTCGGCAAACGTACAGGAACGCAATATTTAACATAACATATTTGAGAGGCTGCATTCAGACACTTAAACAGGATAACTCAGCTAATAAAGTTTTGTAGTTAGGATATATATGCAAAAACTACAGTTTTTTATCTATGGAATTATAGAATTAAATGTTGCAATTTTATTGCTATTTTTACCCATTATAATAAAACACAATATTTTTATTAGCTAGAAGAAAAACCCAGTGGCATGTGTACTTCGATGGCGCTTGTTCCCATTTTAATGGCCCTGTCCAGACCTATCTCTAATTTTCCAAACAATTTCTTTTTGAAGTCCAAGAAGAAATGCTCTGATATCATAAAGAACGATTCGTTCATGTATTCTCCGTATGTGAACAGCACATATCAAGGACACAGGTGAGTCAGCATTATTGGCAGTGAGCAAGCACACAGTCCCACTATTTTCCTCCAGGACTGCTCGCTTTTGGATGTATCCACGGTGAGCTTACCGAGGGCGGGAGGCACGGCGTGACGACGCATATTTTAGTTGATGAAACATTAAAATATTTTTTTTGTTTCATTGCCACAGTATCACCTTAAACTTTAAGATAAGAGCTGTTCCCTTTTGAAAGATTTTCCACTGTGCTACAGCATAAAATGAAATAAAATTTAAAAAATAGACATTATTTATGGTTACCATGGTATTTTTTGTCAAAGCTACAGGGAGCACAAGGGCTGAAGGGCAGCTGGGCGCTGACCCCCACCACAGACACATCATATATCATTTCTTCTGTACTTACTAAAACATGTCCCTGGCTTAATTCTGTTTCTATGTGTTGTTGGAAGTTTCCGCTTTAGAAACATGATGATGTGTAAAAAGCTGTGCGTGATCTTTCAGGGACAAGTCCAACATTTTTTGGAACTGTGCTCATTTGCTTACGTGTGTGACGACCCCCCTGGCCGTCCCTGTGTTCTTTAACTGCAGCGCTGCATCCTACGTGGATCTGAACGTGTTGGTGGACGCTGTTTGGGGCCGACGCGCGGTCACCTACCTGAGGGTGCAGCAGCGCTGACAGATAGTCGTTCACACGCAGGAAAAGCAGAAAAACTAGCACCTGGGAGAAGAAAGCAGGCAGCAGCAGGTAAACAGAGGAAAAGACAAAGACAGTGAAAGCAGCCCCTGATCAGAGGTCAGTCAGTTGTCAATCAAACAAAAAATTATTTTCTAACAAAAACTGAAAAGATTTATCCTTTCCGCTGAATTTTCATTCTTTATTGAATTAGGATTTTACCTGTTTAAGGAGCACAAAATCCTTACGTCGTACATGCTCTGTATGATGACAGTAAAGCTCAACTGAATCAAAGAAAACGGCTTCAGCTGGTTCTGACCTCTGACCATATCAATAAGACATAAATAAATACTACATGGTTCGCCTCAGCAGCACTGTGCTGACTCACTTCCTGTGAGAACGTGTTTGAATGGAAACAAACTCCCACCTGTCGGTGCTGCGCTCCCCTCTCTGCTCGCAGCATATTCAGGGCTGCACCGGAGCCCTGGCCGCCCCCCCCGCGACACCTCCAGGCACGGTGCAGGCTGCAGGCCACCATCAGGGCTGTGGCCGGAGGCGCGGGCGGTGACGATGGGCTGTCTTCCAAACTGAACACAAGACGGGACCAAAAATCAGCTCGCTGACGTGGAAGCTGCGGGGACGGGTCCTAGCTTCTTCGGTTTTACCTGCTCGCCCAGAGCTGACAGTCAGTGAGGAGCTGCAGCTGCTCTGCCAGAGGCTCTCCACCACACAGACGACTCCACAGGGACGACAGCATCGGAGACAGACGCTCCCACCAGTGCTGTACACACACACACACACACAGAAAATCAACATGAAAACACATCCATGAGGTCTGCATTAGTATCGAATTCATTATTTTTCTTTTAAGGGATAATAACCATTTCATGAGATGAACTTCAAAATAAAACTTAACGTAACTTAATTTAGAGCTTTAGATTTAGATTACGTCTGCCTTACCAAATCATTCTGGTTGTATACCAAATCTTCAGGACTGACATTTTTAAAATGGGGTTTGGACACTGTAGTTTCATTTTTTCACAGGAATCTTGATTCAGAGACATTCTTGAGAAAGTTCTTGACATTCTTGAGTAAGATATCGTGGAAATGGGTGGAGAAAAAGCAAACACACTTGGAGAACAGTGGTTTCCTGAGTGGGCGAGTGATGCTAAAGTCATGAAAAGGAGGGGAGCCATCAAACGCCGAGGCTGGAGAGCAACCAACCTTGACACGTGCTGCCATATTCTGTTAGTGCACATTCAGCACATTACATGTTCTCACTGCGCTGCTTTAAATGTCTCCCCTCCTTTTCTCTTTATGCTGAGATACATTCATATAGATAATACATAAATATAAGTTTACCCTATCTTAGTTCAATGGGCATTAGTTGCAGCGTACACCTTTTCCTGAAGAAGTATTTGAAATTAATGCCATAAAACATAACTCACTAAATATGAGGTTAAACATAAATACAGTAGTATTTTTAACAAAGTGAAACACTTTTGGTTGGGGTCTTCCTTTAACACTGGCTCAGGGTAACAGTGATACCACATATTCTGACTTGTCAGGGTGGGAACAGCTCACGTGTTAGTGAACAGCAGTTCTGTCCTTGTCAAGTGTCACGTTAAAATGCTTTTCATGCAGAGGTCCTGTGCAAACAGCAGTGTTTGCATTTGGCTCTCATACTGGTCGAATCTAGCGAGAGACTCAAAGTGAGAACGGAAAAGTTCATTGAATCCAAATGCTGTATGGAAACAGACAGTACCACTGTGGATGTGAGAAGCAGAGGACAGTGTTGGCTGATCTGAGACCAGGCCTTGTTGACTTCTTCCCTGGGACGTCCACAGCGGACACTGGCGCTCAACAGACCCTGGAAGAGGCAACGCAGTCAGCAGACACACTCTTTTGATGCCGTCACTGCATGAATGTTGTTTCTCTTTAGGTTTCAGTGAAGTGATTCTCACTCTCAGGAAGTGCGCTGTTAGATGGCAGGACAGGAGGCCGGCTGGAGAACACACCTTCCTCTGATGCACAAAAGCAGGATGTGGCTTGTGTTAAGTTATTTCTCATGTTTCCCAACAGCTGATCAGATTTAGGCGAGAAACGTGCAAGAATCTGACTAAGGAAATTATTCCTTTATAGGCAGCTCACCTGATGCTGGTTGACATGCTCGATCAGCTTGTTACAGTCCAGAGTCTTCCTCCCTCCTTCAGCCTTTACCTTGATGAACAGCGTAGCTGGAAGAGCCAGCAGCACTCTGAGACACACATGCGTACAGGAAGGTTTCAGTGGCTGCGCACAGCGTGGGATGATCCACACACAGTATGTTTGTGTGTGTGTGTACCTGTTCCATGTGTTCACAATGTTTTGCAGGCTTAGCTCAGAGCTGAGGCCCGGCGATGCCGAGCTCCCTGCAGACGAGCATCTCCCAGACACAAACTCAAACAGGAAGTTGCACACATCAGCTCCACCGGAGAGGTCGCTCACTTCCATCTCATAGACAAGCTCCTGCGAATGCACAACCAACGGTTTCTATTCAGACTCTGTATACTGTACGTGTGGGATTCAGTTCAGCGTGCACTGGACACACACCTGTAGTCTGGACAGGATGTCTGGCAGACAGGTCCCTGTGGAGGACACTCGGTGAGGGAGCTTTTCCAGGCTCTGGTCACTGTTAACATAAAATAGAAGAAGAAGGAGATAACATTGTTAATGAGAGGTGGGAACAACATGTCCATTAACTTTTATTACAGTAACTCTGGAAAAACAGCTTCTACTTGTTGTCTTTGCTGAGCTCAGAGCACAGTCAAGTACATGAGATGTGCAAAGAGTGAGGAGAAGTCAGTCAGCACTATGCAGAGTTACATTACACTGCACACAGATACACTGAAGGTGCCACAGGGCAACAGAGCAGAAAATGTCTATTGTTTTCAAATGTACAGTGTGTACAGTACTCGGCATGTTTTTGTTCTGCTTTTATTTTTAAAAGACCTAATGGTTTGACATTAATTTTCTAGGTTAAAGATCAAATTTGTTCATATCACTGTAGGAAGGACACAAACTCTGACACAAAATGCACTTCAATTTGGTTTCTCGTGTAAGTCTGCAGATATTAATTACATTTGCTGAAGGAGACCGAGTTTTGGTGAACCCACCCTAACTGCTGGTCCATGATGGCGCCGAGGAGATGAGAGCAGAGGCTCTTCATGTCTCCTCCACAGCCTCCCTGCTCCTCCGGACGAGGCCAGTACAGCTCCGAACAGGCCCACTGCTGGTACTCCTGACTGCGAACGCACACGCACACACACACACACACCACGCATCTGTATCTCTGATGGCACCTGTGAGAGTGTGTGTGTGTGTGTGTGTGTGTGTGTTCGTTTCCTGCCTTACCGTTCGGGGTCAGACAGGGCGTCTTCAGTCCTCTGTACTCTGAGCTCATTAGCCAGCCATTCAGAGAACGACAGCTTGACAAAAAACAAAGGTTTATTGGGTGTTAATCAATTTCGTTTCACATAGTATTGGAGTAACAGAGCTCACAGAGCTGATTGCTCAGAGAAGCATAAACCTGTTCACTGTGCATACTGGGCTGTCTTGTCTTAGTCCATTCAACGCTGTCAACCAGCCACGTCTTACCTGATACTGTGCCATGTGTTGGAGCTGGTGAAAAGCAGGGTGCCTCCACAGGCACCAGGCGGTGTTCCTCCAGGTGCTGTTGGTATCTGTGGTACTGCTCCACAGGCCCGGCAGACCCGTCTCCTCGTATTCCTCCACAGGACCGTCAGCGGGGATGGAGGTCCTTCTGGCTTCAGGCAACAGTCTTGGTATCAGGTAGAGAAGCTAAACACACAATTACATGTAGTGTTTGATTAATATAATATGATATAAAAAGTGGCATGTAGGCAGGGTGGTGTAAACTTGCAAATACATGTTGATGTTATGAATACAGGAGAAACTTTTCCTGAATTTACAAAGAAGGTAGTGAATGGATCTTCTCCTTCTTCCTGGTGCATGATTTGGATTTCTGACCTTGCTGTTTGTTTGGTCTCATCAGTTTACTGATTAGTATTTTAAGTGCTAATCAGCAAAGGTTGGGGAAAGTCGGTTTGCTGTGTGCATACTGAAAATTGCATATCGACATGTTGAGCTGTCATTTTGCTACTGGAAAGTAAGAGCAGGAAGTTGTATGTTGTAACGAGGCCGACCTGCTGATACAAGTTTAACTGACTGGTCACTGGAAATGAAAAAAGGAAATTGATAAGTCAACAAATTTGATCGATTTAAAAAATCTCTTAAATCATGTATAAATGAAAAAAAGCCAAACATTCTTCTTAAACATAAGAATCTGCTGCCTGATTTTGTTTGATATCATGAGATAATTCATCACAAGAATATTTTTAGGTTTTGGACTCTGACAAAATGTAAACGTAAGACATGACCTTAAACCCTGAGAAAATGTGATGTACATACATTGAATGATCAAAAAATATTTAAAAAGGTGGGGCCATTTCCCCTTACCTTACCTTAAGGTAAGGGGAAGGAACCTTACCTTCCTTTACCCTCACAACATTACTTTTGAATATTTGAAATAACACTCGCAAACCAATGACCGTATATAAAGATGGACAACATGACAGCTCCCCAAAAGTGAAGCCAAAACACCTTGATCTCCCCCTGGTGGCCCCCTGCATGTTAGCAGGGACAGGGGCTGACTAAAGAAAGACCAGGTACTTTTTATCGTGTCGGACGTTCAAGTGTTTTGATCCTATTTTTCCACATAGCTTTGTTTTCAGTTAGTTATTTGATGCTATGAAAAGGAGGTGAGGCAACACAAAGCTCTACCTTCTTATAGAGGCTGCTGAGAACGTAGTCCTGCTGCTGGTTCTGAGGCAGTGACACACCTCTGCAGATCCCGTAACACACAGCTGCCACGCACAACCTTAACAGGAAAAGGGAAGACTGTGAGTCACAGCTCCAGTCGGCCCAGAGGCCATTATCACATACTGGTGACATCACCGCGAGCGGGCAGGCTCCTCGGCAAGTCAGTTATGACTCAGCGAATGCAAGTCACCCTCCGTCGAGCTTCAGCATCAGCCTGCGAAAAAGCTTCCAAACGATCTCACCTGACACAGGCGAGCATGTTGGTGCGTGTGCTGCAGACCAGGGCTGAGCTAAGAGCCTCTCCAACAGGCACTGGTGCGGGCAGAATGGGGGGGACCAGCTGAAGCAGGGGACTATGGGTCGTGCAGGCGTGGAGGTGCACCACGAATCCCGCCAGACCCAGCAAGTGGGCCGCACTCAGCGACGACAGCTTTGGCCAGGGGAGGTTTGATTTTGGTGACGTGGAGAGGTGAGAGGAGGGGAGAAACAGAAATCTTTAAATGCATGACGAGAAACTGGGAGAGACACAAAGGGGAAGAAAACAGACACGGAGAAAGGTGTACAGGAATATGTGTACCTGGTTATGAAACAGGTCCCAGAGTCTGTGGAGAAGGCTGGACAGCAGCTGTGTGTTACCCAGCAGCGCAGTAACAAACCTGGAGGCCCACGGGTTTTGTCTGAAGACACACAACAAACATGTGGGAAGATGGGCGGCTGTGTGTGGACACTGAACCGCTCCATACAACTGTGGGAGATAAATTCCTGGCAACAATCGCATTCCCCGTCTATCGTTTGAAAGGACTCTGTCCCACTCACTTGTTCGGGGGGTTTGCTCGGGAGGCGTCTAACGTGCACTGACAGAAGTTTCTTAGGATCATGTTAATGACCTGACAACGTGAGAGAGAGATTCATTAAGGCATCCAGCAAAAACATGCAAAGAAAGAAGACAGCGTATTTGAATCATCGGTATGTACTTTGACATGGAGCTCAGGAGACAGAGGAGTGTCCGTGTGAAGTGCAATGACTGTTTGTCCAATCAGCTCACTGGGACGGATGGGGAAGATGACGCTCAGCGTGTGTGAGATCCTGGACAGCTGGGCCGTCATCTCTGAGGACACAGGACCGACAAGGACGTGAGGGATTCAAACAGACTGTCTGCAGGAGCACACACAAGGCATTCCTCCTCCATCTCCACCCACCTCCGTCATCTCCCTTCACCACCAGCCCTGTGAACTCCTGCAGCTGAAGCTCCAGGACCACCAGAGGATCGTCGCTGGTGTCCAAAGACACGGCGCTGCCTGGAAAGGAGCGGTCAATTACAATGCTAGGTCATGATGAGGAGACAGGTTTTCCTGCAGCCTGCTCTTCTGTACTGTGGTATTTCAGGTGCAATGTTTGCTCGCTGTCAACTGTGCCCATGCGGTTTGTTTTTTGTCTACATAAATGGTCAGCTTGTTGAGTGTGCAACAAATGAGGGGCATAAAAGGATACTCACTGTCCTGATGTCTCTTCCTCTGGCAAGACTCCACGTAGGATGCATACTGGGCAGCAGGGATCTTGTCTGCCCTGACCGAGGGAATAATGAGATCACATCATTGAATCATCAAAGTTCATCATCGTTGGCATTTAAAAGCATTCATCTGTATCCATTAGTAGAGGAAACACCAACATGTGATGATAACTCACTTTTTCAAAGCTTCTATGAAACTCATCTGAGCATCAGCTTTCACAGGAAGCTGCATTTGAAAGAAAGGGGAACTCGAATCGATGCGCGTGACCTCGTGATAAATGAGGATTTATAGACAGTTGTTGCTAACGAAGGGTAAGGACGGTGACGGTGCTCACCACTCTCGGCTTCAGCAGAGCAGGAAGGAAGCGCATCAGGAAATACGGCCTCCGGAAAATACTGCGAGAGGACACAGGAGTCGATGACTTCTCCGTGTCATTTCATTTTCCTACCACGTGGTGTCTGTGCTTGCGCTGGGCTGACGGCGATCTGCGTTACCTGGCCTCCAGGACCGTGGCGGAGACTCTTCCTGTGCTCTCGAACAGAGACACTGCCTTGTTCACATCCTGAGCAGCCTGGCACTGCGGCTGCAGACGCACGAGTGCGATTCTGTTACACACAACTCACTGATCACATCTTTGTGACATTTACTTCACCTTTCTGTCCTTGAGGGCATTTAACAAAACATATAGCCTTAAGAATATACAAACAAGCAATGACAGTAGTTGAAAGTCCCTCATAAGAGCAGGAGGAGGGGTAAACTTCTCGGTGAGAAGTTTTCTAACTGAGTAAAATGAAGTGGAAAAACTTCTACTCATTTGGGAAGATGAAAATACTTCTAGCAATTATTCTTTAATACAGTACCACTGACTTTGGAAAGTGCTCGGCATCAAATTCCTGGTCAGATTCAAATGTTATGGCGATGTTCTTACACACAGACGACATTTAATAATAAAGAACTTTGGCTGTAAGTACCGAGGACAGTATCTGCACCAGAATTTTAAAAACCACGAAGAGTACAACCATCGCGTCGAGGTGATGAATATAATTTACTACAACAATCGTTTAACCAGGTAGTGAGTCCTGTACCAAACCACTGGGTGTCGCTGTTACCTGCACAGCTGCTCCGCCTGCACCAGAAACATCCTCGTACAGACCCATGTCCTCCACTGACTCCTGCATGCACACACACAAACGCAAACTTCAGGTTTCTCTTTCAGCGACACAAACCATAACGACAGAGCCGTTACTTTGTGTTGCTGTTATATAGCTTCCGGATGATGCAGTCATCAAATCCCTTCACGCAGGGACTGTCACCTTGAGGTCGGCCAGCCTGGTCTTGGCCAGAGAGATGTACTCCATCAGGAGGCTGCGATGCTTCACGGGTACATACGGCGGGTGGAGGACGTGGACCTACCAGGTGAAAACCACAGCCAGGTCGTCACACCAGGGTTTACTGTAGGTACACTGATAGTTGTTGTTTAGTATACTGCCCCTCCTCACTTACAGAATATACTACATGTGTACATTTCACTACTTATATACTTTCACATAATTTCACTGGCGCATTAATGAAATTTGTGGTTCGGGTTTCTCACAATAGCTCAAACTAGTTTGTGTTTCAGTTACAGAGCTTGTTCATAGGGATGGTTATGGATTGGTCTGATCTAAAAGACAACATGTAACGCGCGTAAGTGGATATCGATAATGTCCGAGCAACGTGAGAGGCCCGCCGCGTGTCACCTTGAGGTACTGTGGCGGCTCGAAAGGAACCAGGTCAGAGAGGAACTTCAGCAGAAACACCAGAGACTTCTTACTGGTTGCATGGGGGCCGCTGTTACCACCAAAAGACATCTGAGAAGGCAGAGTGAGACACTTCATGTTGGAATACGTGATCACTGTCAGCGGACAAAACATCAACGCGGAGTGACGTGGTGGTGATGCGACCATCGGGAGTCGCCAAAGTCGCGAACGTTACGCGTAAGCGCTTTAATCAGCCTTCCGAGCGTGTGTTGCTCTGTGATTGGAATTGTATGTCTTTAGTGGGAATCCATGTGAGGGGAAAGTTTTAAGAGAGGCATTGACAAAGAAAAGAAAAAGAGAAAAGCTAGAGAATAACACCATCCGTATCCGTTAAGAGAGCCTCTTTGTTTAAACCCCGGTGTTTAAAAAGCTGATGGGAAACCTTGAACCAGTCGCTGTAGGAGGAGAAGACGCCGCCTCCCTCCAGCGCGCCCTGTCGAGCCAACAGGAAGGCGGTTATCATGTTCTCCAGATCATAGCCCTCAAACGCAGAGCTCAGCAGCCTGGAGAGCAGCTCTGACAGAGAAACACAAAGGGAAACGTTCAACACAACTGCAACTTTCTGTTTGTGGATCCCTGAGTGTAAACACAAGGCTAAGATAATAGTGAACTGGTGTGGGAATATTTCATTCATGAAAAATCTACAAGACGGTTGACAGTAAAAACAAAAGAATAAAAGGGATCAAATCCAGAACATAACACAAGATGAAACAATGAAATCTATTAATCTCATCAGTTAAATAAAAAAATAGAAGTTTAAAAGAGCACACAGTCTTTGAGCTGCAATTAAAAATGCTAACTGCTAGATGCTTCACTCATCTATGAGCACCTGCTAACCTATTTTAATGTGAGAAACCGATGACATGTGTGTTTGCAATAAAACTGGTTGCGAATGAAAACCCGAGCAAAGCGTGGGAGCGGTCATATTTACCTGTGAGGCTGGGCTGGGCGCTCGGGTGGTAAACCAGCAGAGTGGACAGGAAGCACAGCACGTGTTTCCAGTTGACCTCGTGGGTCTCCAGAACCTGCTGCAGGTGACGCAGCAGCAGCTCCATGCTGAAGATCACGGCCAGCTTTCACACAAACACACACAGCCAGACGACAGAGACAAGTCACCGCGGCGCCGCAGATCTGAGGGCGCCGGAGCTCTTCAAGTGAAGATCTGCAGCTATAAATATGTACGGTTTAAAATGCAGCACATATACCCTCTCACGTGTGAAAAGGCATTTTCTATTTGGACAAACTTTACTGTGGGTGAAGGTTTGCAGTCACATATAATATTCACCTTACGGAAAAGAAGGGTCAACCATCGGCCTGCTTTGGCAAAGGTCCACTCGTTCTGCAGAGCGATGGCGTCCGACACTGAGAAAACACGCTTCAGTTAGCTTCACTTTTTACAAATGCATTTTTGTCATGATGGGAGCAGCAAGTAAAGTATGTGAGGAGCCTTCCAAGCCTAAATGCTCCTCATTCCTCCTGCCAGGTGAGTGTCGTCACTGCGTTTCAATCAAAACTGAGGTATGGATGCGGTCAAGTGACCACGGAAACAAGCTGTTCAAGTGTTGCCCGACTTGACTCCACCTGTCATTCCAGGCTTGTAAGTGAGCGTCTGCGTGAGGGAGTGTGTGAAGAAACGCTGGAGGGCGTCTGCCGACACTGTAGCCCCGCACAGCGAAGCATCAAACATTTGAATCCTGCAGGAAACACAGGGCAGAGAAGGAAGACAATAAGACATCTGATTTCATATACTGTATATACACAATGTTGAGGCAATGCACACAAATCCTGGATGATTCACTGTTGTAATCCAAACCCTAAAAAATCAAATGTCTGATCACAGCTGCCAGGAGCTTTCACGCTGACCTAAAAAAAAAACCCTGAACTTTTGTTCACAGAATCCCATTGGTTACAGGCCAGTGACCATGTTGCGTTTAACAGGTCCTTGTTGTCAATCACTGATACATTACACAGAGTAGAGGATAAAAGTTCAGTCAATAAATCATTAGTCAATCAACATGAAATGACTGACTCTGAATGAAACTATTTTGATTAATCCTTTAAACCATTCTTCAGTGCCAGCCTTTCTTTGTCTTGTGGGACAGCAAACCCAGTGTGATTTTAATTCCTTTGCTGGAAAAAACAAGTTATTTAAGATGCTAACTGAATGATTCAACTGAGGAAATAATCAGCAGATTAACCGACCTGCTGTTAGTCACTGTAAAGGTTAAGGAGTAGAAGCCTTAGGTCCACTTGTATAATCTAATGTGATCCAGTAGAAAAACTGTTCAGAGAGCTATTTATTTAACTGCAATGTTTATTTTGCAGTGGTGTGGTGCATTATATTGAGGCGTTTCTAATATTTTGTCCACCCCATTTACATACATGAGAGGTCCAAAATATTAGGAACGCCTGTCAGTATAATGCACTCACCCACTGCGAGCTCAGTAATTATCATCAAGTAGGACGATGAGTAATTATGAGCTGAGTGGAGATGTTGTGTTGGATTGTGTAACACTGTACAGGTGGACCTGAGGAAGAGGCCAGTGAGTGCAAAACCGAATGCCTGGTTGTTAAGAGCTATAGATACAGTGTGTTCAATAAATGTCATAAAGATATACAGTTATCTAACATCTCGCACCGTAAACTCAGGCACAGCTCAACTCTGTCAGACGTTTGAATGAATATGCGACGTTGGCTCGAGTTAAAGGAACATTTCAGGATTTGAGGAGCTGCGTTTATCCTTCTTACAGATAGTTTGATGAGAAGGTCAACACCACTCTGATTTCTATCTGTAAAATATGAAACTGTGGCAGGAGACCGTTGGTTTATCTCAGCACAAAGCTGGAAAATAGCTCAAGAGCTAAAAATGATTTTTATTAGATTAGAAGTTGGGTTTGGGTATTAAGATGGGTTATGTGCTTCACTATATCTCAGGCGACTGCAGAACTTTCCTGGACGTTACCGTCACTGCCTGGCAGCTTCACAGTGACAAGACTCCAGGAAGTTACTGTGCCCTTCAGTTACTGTACAGGTTGAACAAATGAGCTGCAGCGTCTAAGTTGGTGCGGCCCGGTCCCCCCTTCCTCCAGTCTTTATGCTAAGCTAAGCTAAGATAGACATAGATGTGACAGCGATGTTGATCTTCTCGTGTGACGCTCGGAAAGAAAGCCTTTCCCAAAAATATCAGACGCTTCCTTTGACTGTGCAGGCGAGTCGTTTGTAAGGAATGCTTTCGCGGTGGCGTCCACAGATATCAACCCCACAGAGCTTTGGGACAGAGTTTACAAATCCATGAAAGGTGTATAAATCCTGTCCAATGCTAATCACAGTATCAAGATGTAAACAGAAGCCAGCCCGAAATCCAATCAAGCATCCGTGATTTCCGACTGTCTTATCCAGTAAGAGCTAAATGCTTTGATATCCAGTAATAACAGAACCAGTACACTGGTCCTGATAATGGATACATTTTATTATTATTATTATTATCATTATTATTATGCACTACTATATATATATATATATATAGTGCAGACGCGTTTCACATGTCCTTTCTAATTATAGAGAGCTATTTCTACCAATTGTCACACATCTGCAGTTGTTGTTTTATGTAATGAAGTAATCTCTGTGGAATGTCTGTCATGTCTTATGACTGTCTTTGTTCTGGTGCCTCCTTCAGACAAAGACTTCCATCTCAACAAGACTGTGTGATAAAATAAAAGTTAATAAGACAAACAAAAGAACCAGAGAACCAAAGCTCAGCTCCTGCTCCAGCAGACTGCGGTGTCCCACTCTCGTCCACAGCCTCCAGAACCCCTGAAGAAGACAGAAGGAGAAGCGGCAAAATGTTAACACACCAGACAAAAAAAGGAAAGTGCTAAAATTAGATTTGGAAAATAGCTCTCAGGGTCCTGAGGTGTGATCCAAAGTACTTCTTTGAATATTTCATCGGTGGAGGACACGTTGACTCACAGAAGAGCATTTCATCCAGCAGTGAGCAGCAGAGCAGGGACATCCTCCTGTCCGGAGCAGCCGGCTCACGGCTCTGCTCGAAGCCAGACCCCACCAGAACTCCCACTACCGCTGAAACACAGAAGGCATCTTCTCAGCTTCATCTTGAGCAGGGATGACACTGCACGGACAAACCCCATGGATAATATACTCCACGGGAGTGTATTAGCTTTTCGTAGGCCGGGTGGTTGTAGTAAAAACTTCTAACCCTTGATGTATTTTGTTACCTTTGGACAAACCCAGACTTGAGGTTTCTCCCTGTTTCCAGGCTTTATGCTAAGGTAAGCTAACCGCTATACGAGACGTCGTACATTATAATCATCATCACGTAACTCTCCCTGGCAAGAAAACCAGGCAAATGTCCCATAATGCTGAGATGTTCCTAACCCTGTTTTTATCCCTGGGTTTAGTAAGTGTCAATGTCAGTGATTTAGATTTTTGTGCGACCATCTCCCACATGTACCGCTGCTACATCAACACACCATAGGCGCCTGCGGGCCTGCGCCTAGTGGAGAGCAGCCGCGGCCTGTCGCAAACTCGGGGCCAGTTTCAAAAACATTTCAACATCTACCACAGAACAGAAGAAAATTGGCGGCAAAAGCTGAAAGCGCATCAGAGTGCCCAGGCACAGGCAGACAGGCGCTTCTGATGTGTTGATGTTGCCCCAGTAAATAACAGAGACGGGCGCACAAAAATCATTGACAAAACAACATTAGCTGAGGAAAATAATGTGAAATGATGAAATGAAATGGTGATTCAATGATTCCAATTCTGTTTATATGTTGAGATTTCATTTTGCTTCCTCGCCGCAAAGACTGTTTTCTTTTGTGGGACAACAAAGATCTACGGTGAACTGAGGTGCCATGATACGTTTTATAGGAAAAGAATAGGGAGAAAAAGACACAGAAACAAGAGCAGACTTTTTTTCCTGGTCGTTCATTTCATTTCATTTTGCAATGGAACTTGCCTCCAGGGTGAAATCAAATTCCACATGGCCTGACACGCGGATCAGGATCCGTTCAGTAAAAACCGAAGCAGCTTTCGTGTGTGATAAAGTGAGAGACACACGTCTGTGTCCTTACTTGACAACACTTTCTGCTGAATGTGTGTGGCCTCCTCTTCTCCCCGGGGAGGTGTCCAACTGCACAGAGCCTTCAGCTGAGACACCAACCAACTCCTCAGGCCCTCATCACTGGATGGAGAAGAGCAGCACCGGGGAGTAAGGGGTTAGTGCTCACTAACTTTCACCAACTCCGAGGGATGAGTTCTTCTCTGAACTGACCCCAGTACAGTTTAAAGATGGCTCTTACTACCTCCGCAGAGGGCCTGTGAACTCAGCGAAGTATAAAGCTACTGATCTGAGAAAGGTTATTGATTAAAAAGAAATAAGGAAGGATTACAAAGGAGTCTTTTTGGAGGCACAGAAAGACTGGCCATAATCAGTGCCAACATCATATCCAAACTGATTCATTTTCAGATCCACATGCTGAGAGGGGAAAATCCCAGTTCCCAGCTGCTCATCAGGATTTCATCAGTCTCTGGAAGTTAGATCATGATCATTTGCCTGAATTTAACCAATCCAGGGTCAGACTTGACTTCTGATGATTTTAAATGGCGATCATTCTTGGACAGTTCACGTTGTGCTTCTCAAGCGGATCGTAGAGATCATGACTGCACTGGATCGGCCATAATAACAAGGAACGAACACAATGACTGCCTTCTGGTCGGGCAAATTACGTCACGTGTTTTCACGCGTTAGGTGTTTGAACAACAATCCAACGTGAGCTAGCAGCATGGCGAGACACTGATGACCATTCCAGGAACAGCGTCTTAAATATTGTGATTGTGACGTGATTTTTTTGGAAAGCTCACCCACCATTACCTGACTTTGTTCTGAACTGAACCTGAATTTTGGATCTGTAAAAGGATCTGCTGCATTTGAGCCACCAGAGATTTAGAGATTTTTATTCCCTAAAAAGTGAAACCTGAGAACATATGAAACTGTAACTGACGCCCAACAACCAGACACAGTTTGCTCGTGTGTTACTATAAAAAAAAAAACACTTCTTACCTTTGTAAAATGTACTTCAGAGACAGGATGCTGTGATGGTGCAGATGGTACACCAGCTCCAGCTTGGGTGGCGTCTGGAAAAACACCACATTAGACTATATCCACTCTGCTGTGTGACAAAGCCAAGCCCAGGGTTTCTGACATTATGTTTAATGATCGATACAGTGAGAGCAACTTTAACACCAGCTGCAGGGAAAAGTTACTTTCAGCTTCTTATCTTTTCATATTTGCAACTTTATTTCACCAGTTGCGTTTTACTTTGCAATGTCTGTGAAGAACTGAGACTGAACATCAGGGCCTCGTGTGCGCTGTATGATCATACCGTGATTACACGCACACACACACACACACACACACACACACACACACACACACACACAAACACACCTGATCTCTCCTGTACTCCTGCCAGAGCAGTTTGGGGCAGAGGGCTCCCTGTGACAGCAGCTCTTTGCTGGTCTCCAGCAGGACACACAGCTGGACCTGGACAGGACAGGGATTTCATATAAAACATGCTTTCTGTACTGTGACCAAGAATCCTGCAACTGAGACAGAAACCGGACTCCTCTGGCTCCCGCTGTCGCCGACCAATCGCAAACCACAGAAGTAACGATCTGTCGCACAGTTGTGACGCAGCTACGTTTTCCAGCTGGTAAAACAGGGAAGTTAAGCAGAGGTCGAGCTCTGTTTTACAGCAAAACAAAACACGCTGCATTACCTGAGCTGTTCACTTGCAAACCAACTCAGGGTATCTGGACATACTCAGTCCTGACATGTGCAACTTCCCAAATCCAGTCATACCAGTTATATACAATTACTTATTATCAGATTAAACACACAAAACATTAGCAGCTGTGAGCAGCTCCTCCTTTCTTTTTGAGGGCGCTAACTGAACGAAGACGTCCAACAAAGACGCGTAATGTCACATCCTGCTGTCGGACACTCACCCTCTGAGAGGACGTGAGCAGCTCCCTCCTCTTGTCCTGGTCCTCCTCTCCTTCACTTCCAGCGATCTCCATCAGTCTCTGCAGCACCACCTTCACCGCCAGCGCCGCCACCGGGACGCCCCGCTGCGTGGCCCGATGCCTCAGCTCGCGCACTGTGCACAAGTGTAGTTCACAGCGCTTACTTTGTGTCAAAGTGAGGCCGTCATCATGTGATGCTCCTGTTCTGTTGAATATCCTTTGTGGTGAATGCTGACATGTGTCCAGGAGATAAACTACTTGGGAATAAAAGAGCCTTTTTTCCATGGGCTGGTATGAAACACTCACCCAGCAGGGATCCTGCCAAGGCAGATGAGATAGCTTCAGATGCTGCTGGCTTCTGCTCTGCATCCAGGCCACAGGAAATGTTGCAAGCATCCAGATTCTACAGACAGAGTTAAAAACACAGCAGACAGCACACTAGTCAGCAACTATTGAATTTGGGCGTATTAGTTCACATCACATTTTTGTGCCATGAAACAACCTTCCTTTGAGACACATTGCTATTCAAAATACTGTATTTCCCATCGAGGCAAACCGAGTGGCAAACACAGTGTAGTGACCAGGAAAAGTTGCATACAGTAAAGCCAAATTGATGCAGTGACAGCTTTGACACTATCCTCAGTTAGAGACTCCGTCCACAGATGTAGTGATTACATGTGAGGGCTTCCAGTTTGTTCACTGACCCCGACCTCCCGGAGCAGACTGCCCAGGTCCTGCTGCTGCTCCAGCAGCTGGATCGCCGCTTCCTGCAGCCGCTGAGCGTCCTCCTGCCTCGGCCTCTTCACCACCCGACCGGCTGGGGAACGAAACAGGAAACACACACGATGTTTAGGATTTTTCAAAAGCTCAGGTAGACACAGTTTCAATATATGGTGAGTCATAGCAAACCCTAAGCTAGCTGTATAAATCTTGGCTGAACTTATTAGATACAAGACATAACGTATACGCATTCATAGGTTATTAAGAACCGTAAATGGTTCTTCAGGTTCACACCAGACTCCACTTAAAAAGCTGTCAGTTTAATATATCCGCTCTGATAGCGGAAGGTGGTTCATTTGACATCAGTAACGGTACAAACCCCAATTACAGCGCCACGACGACAAACGGGGAATATTAGAGGATGCACCTTAGTCTGACTGTATTTTTGAGCGTGGTTTTTTCACATATCGTTTAAGATAACGCTCCATAAATGAATAATGAAACTTGGTACCGCTGACAACTCACCAAGGAGGCTCGAAACAGTCCTTCCCTGACAGAGCGATTCACTCGACGCACTCGCTGACATTTTCTTTGGCTGAATGTTTTCTTTAAATAACACGTCTCAGTAACCGGGCATTTTGAAATTAATACATTAATACCGTTTTAGTGAATCATCAGCGCTAACTGACTGCATTCATTCCCTGCTTTCCATTTTTCAAGCTGCCGCGCAGTGTTATGGTTCCTCTTCTCCTCCGTATTTCCCCCTGGCGCTCTTCTTTGTCATTGGTCCGTTCTACAGCCAATCAGTATAGGCTGTGAGCGGGATCGCGTGGGACAACCATAAACCATCCCGGAGTTTAAACTACCCCGGATATTATTATTATTAGTATTATTGATATTAATATTAATAATAACATCATCATCATTATTAGTATTATTATTAGTATTATTATTATTGAAAAATCCAGTGTGTTGTGTAACAAACGGCAGCTCACAAAACTAATCAGGGAGCAACAGATCAATTTCCCCAGACAGGACAAGGGACAAACAGATCAATAACTGTTACAGAGGGCATGCCATATCTTCTGCTCCTTTTTTGTCAGCAAAGAGGCCTTACAATGTGTTGGCGTGCACCACTCACTGACATGTCTTCTTTTACAGCAATTATTTTGTTACTACATGTCTGAAATGGTCCCAGTATGTAAAACTGTGAATAAAAAGTGTATTTTTTTTATTCAGTAGTCGATACTTATTTAATCAGCTCCATCCAAATAAGACATGTGCATGATTCATTCATTACTTTTTTAAAGGCTATGACCAGAAAAAATAGGTTATGAAAGTGAGGTCCATGTGAACTTGTTTAACAACATTCTCCAGGGGACAAATGAGACAAAACACCTTTTGAAACTTAACCTGAACTTTTGTTGTACTTCCCCTCTTGTACTGAACAAGGTGTGTCTGCAAAGGAGTGTATGCTCAGCCAATCTGTATTTATAAAAGCTAAGTAGATAAAGCTATTTAATAAACAGATCTGCTCGGGGATAGTCTGGCACTTTGTCAACTGTCTAATTATTGTAATTATAATGACGTTGTTTCTCATGACTTGAGATTGTCCTCACTGTCAAATTAAAATACCTTAATGCATTTAAAAGTACACTGTTACTTTATTTGGAAATCCATGCTGTGTGAATGTGCCAGAACCTACTGCACATAATGTATATACAGTCATCAGAATGCAGGGCATGTTAAGGAAAGGTGTGACTGCACTGTAATCTCCCCCCGCTTCATACAATAGAACTGACCTGATTTTGAAAGGATTGTCTTACTGTACTGTGAGAAGCTGTGGCTCATGTTATCTCCAAACACAGGCAATCAGTGTGGGTGAGATGTGCAAGAATAAAACCATTGAGAAATATCTTTTTAATGGGATGATCCATCCTTGAACAAAATGGATTTTTGACTCATTTCAGGTGTTGCATGCCACACCTTGCGTGACCATGACCGCACAGCAGCAGGCTCCATCTTGCCTGAGGTGTGTCTTGCTGCGCAAAGCGCTCCCCTTCCCTTACCCTCTGGACTTCCCGGCTTTATGGCAGCAGGCAGCAGGAAAACCGTGTCATGGGAGCCAGTGAAAGGAACTCATGAAAACTTGATGCAATGTGTCCTCATGAATTTTTAAAGGCGCTCTCTCCTATTGTGCCACTAATGTGCGGGAAAGAAATACAAACAGGAGTGCTGATGTGCAGCGCTGAGTGCAGATCCACCAGCCGAGGCCGAGCGTCATCAGCTGTCAGCGCCATGAAGAACAACACGCGCTGACACCTGAGGACACACAGACAGACACACACACACACACTCAGTTGTAGTGGCAGCGCTCGTCTGAGTCATAAGGGGGCCACTGTCGCTGGAGGCCTGAGTAGGTAAGCAACGGTTTGATTAAGGAGTGGCTGGATCTGGATTTTAGCTGGATTTCCTGTGTGCGCACGTGTGCGTATTTGTATTACAGTTTGAGGGAACACATCATGTCAACACTGTGACAGAATGAAAAAACCTCACCAGATCCAACAACAGGATAGCTCAAACAAAAATAATACCAAACACAGTATGAAACAGCTCAAATTCAAACATATGTACTCATCCAATACAAAAAAGAGCCTGGAACAAACATGATATACCCAATGAAAGTTCAGATTTCCAGCAACACCTGGAGCAATCACTGACCTATTCACTGTATTATTAAATAGGTTATTTTGTACCATGGGACAAAAGAAGAAATATCACATTTCCTGTACCTTTAAAGGACAAAAACAAATAAAGAACTTGAAAAATGATTCTTTGTTCAGTAAAGTTGCTTTGTGAATCAAATTGGCTTTAGACTTTAATAGACACAGATGTGTTCAGTGTTTTTGAAAAATGGTGAAAAGAGTCCCCCCCCGAGTCATTTCCTTTAAAAGGAACTACAGTGAAAATGTGGCTCTACCTACCGACAGAAATTTAGTGACACATGCTACTAATGACAAAAAAAATCACTAGTAACTCTATGAAATGTTTGAACGTATTAGCAAAAAGGAAGTTGCTCATGGCTCTTCTGCAAACCATCCCTCCCTGGGTGACGAACAAAGAGCTGAACTTCCCCTCCTGTGCGATGCGGCCGCAGGAGCAGAAATGCACCAGAACACGCTCCGACTCCGACAGCAAACAAGTTGAGCTCAGCTCGGCCTGGAGGCTTTACAGCTGTGCTACATTCCTGAGAGCTCAGTCAAAGCTGCTGTGGCCCAAACAGCATGTCTCAAGCACCCCCCCACTACAAAACTCCATCAGAAAAAGAAAAAGAAAAAAAAACTTGTTAATGAAAGCACAGACAAGTCTGCTGCTCCCAGCGCGCAAACAGGAAAGCGTTGCCGTGCCATCGCTGCAGGAGCTGTGAGCGACTTCTTGTTTAAACCCGAGGTCTTTTGTGTTGACTGTAAACTGATAGCGAGCTCCATTCTGAACGGTGAACCTACAGTCAACAGTTCAACTCCTGCGCAAACACAAAGCTGTCTCTGCGGCGTGCCGCTCAAAAAGAGCAATCTGATAAGAACAGGGCGCTTGTCCTCTGTTACAACAGGTTACAAAAACGAGGCCACGTTGAAGATATACAACATGGCCTCACACACACACACATTATTTCACTAACTTTCCTTGAACCTGCTCACTTTTGTGTGTGTTACAGTGTGCTCATAACAGGGAGACCTCTTCTGGGAAAACATTTGACAGCTACAGCCTTTCCACGTCTCTCCAACGGCCTTGATACTTTGAGTAAACTAGTCAGCTTGTAAACTAAACTCCATTCACCCCCACTGTATTGAGCAGTGGAGGAAAATATATTCAGAGCCTTTTCTTGTGTAAAAGTAGCAATACCTCACTGTAAACATACTGCTGCAATTAAAAGTAATTACATACCATTGCCGTCAGATATATGTAGTGAAGACGGGGCGGGAATGTGATTTTCAGATGAACTGGCCCTTTAAAAAGAGGCTGTCAGTGATTTGTTAAATATGCTGCGGTTTCTTTTAAACAGTTAATACACAACACGTCACCTACGAGAGGCAGGGAATGCAACATTTTGCTCCGCTTTGTGGCGTTTGTGTTTCACCCAGGTTTCCGTGCAGTTCGGTTTCTCACGAACGGTTTCAGATGTGCCGAGAAAAAAAAAGCGACGATCTGCCCTTTCTAAAAGCCAAACACGCCGCGTATGCAAACAAAACATCAGGTGTGTCGGCAGCGTTGACGCAGAAATGTTTGATAAGACTAAATCCCCCCTCCAGGTGAACTCCAACACACACGGCGAAACCGTTGGTTAAATACACAACAAGCGTGGCCTTTGCCGTCTCTGTGCTAAAGTGAAACCAAACTGTAAGCCAGCGTGAACCTCCACAGGTCGGGGTAAAAGGCAGCAGACAGACGCGGGCTCTGAGCCGTCAGACATATAGTCCTGACAAACTGGAGTCTGCTTTGACAAAGTTTTTATTGACGTTTTCTTCATTCCCCCTCTCTAATATTCAAGTACATGGATTTGTCAGATCCAGGAAACACAATCAGTAACCATTACTTTCGAAACAGCATCATCTTCCCCCTTTTGACCTGCACATGAATCCTCCCTCAGGCTAAGACACGTGGTCCTCTTGTAAACATGATACAAATCTTTGTGGGTTTGTTTTTTTTTTTACCTTTTTGATTACAAAAAGTAATCTGGTAGAAAAATATCTTTACTTTTATAGGTATTTCTCTTCTTAGGAATATTTACATGGAGGATCTCACAGTATAATCTGATTTTAAAAAGTACATTGTGTAAAAGAAACACAAAAAAGGTCTCAGGGGGTAAAAGGCCTTTGGTTTTCATGAAAAGTATGAAAACAACGACAAAAGAATCACAAAAAAAAGGTGTCCATTCGCTGTTGTGTGCACAACAACAGCGATGAGTGGACTGGTGATTGTTGGGTGTCCTGTAGCCAAGACGTTGGGACACCAGATTTCCACAGGTTTGTTCTTAAAATAAGAAAGTTCACAAAAGAAAAAAAAAACTAAACGTGGCTACAATCAAGCATCACTCCTGGGGGCGACAGGGCCACACAATCTCCGCTGGGCAAAGTATCCCAGGACCAGGAGCAGCATCTCAGAGGTGCTGCTGAGGGCCACGATGAAGGGTGCCTGGGAGGCGAAGTCGGCCTCCGCCCGGCGGAACGACAGCTGCATGACGGCGAGGGCCAGCAGGCTGTTCTGGACGCCCACCTCGATGCTGACCGTCTTCCTCTGCGGCGGGGCCAGGCCAGACAGCTTGGCCATGACGGCCCCGACCACCAGCCCCAGCAGAGGGACCGTCACCCCCACCGCCACGATCTGGGGCCGGACGTTGGCCAGGATGGACGCGCCCATTTGGTAGGCCATGAAGATGCCGCCGACGATGAGCACGAAACTGAGGGGCCGTATGAGCGCCAGCAGGACGCGCGTGAGGGCGGGCAGGCGCAGCTTGACCAGCATGCCCAGCGAGATGGGGATGGCGATGAACAGGAGGGTGCCCAGGATCTTCACGAATGGCACGTGGAGGGCGGCGTGCACGCCCAGCAGCCGGCCGTAAAGGGCCGACGACAGGGGCATGGCCGCCGCCGCCACCACCGTGGAGACCAGGGTCATGGAGATGGCCAGGGTGACGTCTCCGCCCAGCAGCAGGCTGTACAGGTAGCCGCCCCCGCCCCCGGGCGCAGAGCAGGTGATGACCAGGCCCAGAGAGAGCGCTTTGGGCAGCGAGGCCAGCCGGGACACGCAGTATGCGTACAGGGGCATCACCAGGAACTGGCCCAGCACCCCCAGGAGCAGCGGAACGGGGCTCCTCAGCAGACCCCTCAGCACCTCCACCTCCACCTTGCATCCGAAGGCACACTTGTTGACGAAGATGAGGGGCAGCAAGGCGAAGAGCACGGGGTTCTCCGAGAAGTGCGAGAGGCCGCCCGACTGGATGAGCCGGGCGGCCGGGTCGTCGCTACCGGGCGCCACTCTGATGGAGTAATCCGTCCTCTCTTCGATCAGAACCGGCACCGAGTCCTGGTCCAGGTCCAGCAGCTGGATCTGCAGCTGAGCCCTGCCCGGGAACCCGGAGCGGATGCTGATAATGTAGCTCCTGGCCGGACTGACGTGGCCGCTGTCCGTGACATTAAGGATGGAGAGGACCTCCGGGTCCATGGAGCGGACTCTCATCGTCTGCTTCCAGCTCTGGCGGCCCTTCCGGCTGGCGGCGGCGCTCCGGTACTGGCTGGAGATCACAATCACGCCGTTGGTGTTTTCGGGAAACTCAAATTCCTGCGATGAGCCGTCCCCGATTCTGATGTACCCGCTGCCGCCGCCGGCCGTCAGGTGGGTCTGATTGCCGCTGTCGACAGTCAGATTTCCGTTGGCCCACGCCCGGTCCGCTCCGCCGGTGATTAGGAAGAGACAACAGAGTGTAAATAGCGTCCTCATGTTACTGACGGACAGGGGGTGGAGGGACGCCGCAGAGACACGCTTCTTCCCCCGCCAGCGGCCTCCCCAGACGGTTACACCGCCGCCCTGTTACACCAACCCGCTGGACTTCTCATTCCGGTCTCCGGTGTGAAACGACAGCGTCGGCAGCCGGCTCCGCATCTCGTCTGGTTCCCATTTTCTCGCTGCCTTTATACCGGAACCTAAACATCACCCCGCCCTGCGCGAGCCCAGCTCTCCAGCAGCAGTCCCCGGCACGCACGCGCGCGCGCGCACACACGCACACACACGCACGCTCACTCACACAGGTCTCTCACGACTTCCCCTTTGTCCGCTCGATGTTTCCGTGTCGACGAACCAAAGCCTCCCCTCGTCTTCCGTTTTTATTGTCGCCCCAGTTGATGGGAGCAGTGAGCATCGTAGCTCAGCTGCGGTTTTGCTTGTGGCTCAGAGCTACTTCTGTAAAGCTACATTGTAGTCAAAGTCGGACTTCCGGTCACCAACTGCAAAAATAAAACCGCTATCTATTTTTAAACAACCTTTTAACAGACTTGAATGTGATGTGGCTTTTTGTAAAATTCAAACAATACATTGTCTGTATTATGGTTTGTATTACATTTTTATTTCAAAATGAGGACAGATATAAACTCGACATAAAAAACATATTCTTGTATGGTTATATTATTTCATGCCTGGGACTTCATGGGTTCCAAAGTCTCCAGTCATGTTTATCAGCAGGTTCATGCTTGTTCAGCACCAGCTAATATGACGAGGGCCTTAGTTTGGGTCCTTCTATGTCAGCTCTGCTCATTACTAATTGAGCCATCCACGTGAGGGCAGTTGTATACAGCATCTTAGCCCCCATATCAACAACACACAGAAAGACAAGAAAGACCTTAAAAGACAAAATTATGGCGTGAGCCCGAGGCCCTGTCATGAACAGCTACTCCGTGTCAACATGTGTCTTTGCAGATTGTGGCTTCTACGTTGGATATTCCTCAGTTTCTGTGTTTGATCAAGCTACAATTTAGAAAACCTGGGGTCAGCCACTGAAAAACTAGCCTACACATTGTACAAAGAGGTGGAGGAGCTGGGGTAAGAACCCAGTAATTCTTTTATTTTTTTCCCATAATGCTAATGATATTAATATATATCATAATTTCTCGACTTGATACACTTGATGGTAATGGTTTATTGCTAAACATCATTTTTTATTTGTGTTTCTCCCCCAAATTACTCATAAAACTTGTTTGAAAATGTATGCCTTGAATTTCTTTTTTTTTTGTTTTACCGCTTCCTGTCTTTCTCGGGTTAACTTTGACTAACTTGACGGAACGCTTCATTTGTCCAGCTGGGGCGGCCCACAGCGTCAACGCTCCTCAGCCAATGAGCAGGGGCGGTCACATGGGAGAGGGAACACCGTGATTAGTACCCACTTGGGGGCGTTGGGGCTGGAGGTGGGTGGGTGGGGGGGGGGGGCAACCAGGGATTATCATTTAATTTCCTGACCAAAGTTGAATTTGGTAAGAATTTTGGTACAGTCTGTCTGTACAGTCACCCAAACTATAGATATGCTACAATACACATACATTACAATGATAACAGTAAATAAGTAAACAACTGTAATACAAATCTCTTCATGTAGGGCAAAGATATTGTGTGTCCTAACGTACTTGAAGAAAAATATGTTTCTGTTTTATAGCCATTGTTCCCTGTAGTATCCTGTGACTGAACCCTGATGCTCATGGGTAAAAGAAAAAAAAAACATTCACTCTCCCTGAGCAGTTTCCAGTTACAAACCTGCAGCCAAGTCATCTATTGCTTATTTGTCATACACAAACAGCAGGCACAACTGGGAAACCTGACACTGGCGCTCATCTCTGGAATGTGGCATTGAAGGGGGAACTCCTTCCTGTCAGCACAAGCCTGTGAGCATCTCCTTTATTTATTTTTTTTACAGTAAAGGGCTCCTGCTGGGAGTTGCTCACATATTTAAAAGCCATTTTCAAATCACAACCTCCAAGTTGCCTCCCCCAGTGCTGGGTCAGCGAGGCCACTGGGTCGGGATTTTCCAGTGAGAACACTACCCGGGCCAATCTTACAGCTACCTGTCACTGCTGCCTGTGTCCAACTCAGTCCTGGGACAGCTTATTCATCAACTCTTGTGATTTCGTGAGTTGTGAGTGTCCTCCTTCTGTCACCATGACTAAGCCAAGGCTTCTAGAAAAGAAAAGAAGAGAGGGAGGTCGGGGAAACACTCAGAGCATGCCAAGACATCCTGCTGGGGTGATCGCTCCGGCCCTCCTCTCTGGCGTCAGGCATGCTCATCTCCTGCTCCCCTCCCCGGGTTGTCTAATTATCCTCCGGCGTTATGATAATTTACCTCATGACTTATTTCACAAACAGCACCAGAGAAAATCCACTGTTGCACCACTGTAAACGCTTTAGTGCTGTTCGTGCTGCGGTTTACCTCCTCTCCCTGGGATGACAGGACCTGTACTTTTGCGTATCAACACACTGCATGTGTGTGAATATTCATGAACCATCTCAGAGCAGCGGTTGACATTCGCCTTGTGGTGTGATCATAAGCAACCATGGTGATGACTGATCATGAAACATTGTCTGCAAATTGAGCATCAGTTTACACGTAACCTCAGTTACATGGCCGAGCTCAAGATCGCTACTAACCCGGAGAATTTAGAGAGTCGACAGGAGTCAGAGAGGGTAAGGTTTTATTTTCACAAGATATATACTGTATATATAGATATATACAAAACAAAAGTGCTGCTGTACTTTGAGTATAAATAAACCCTGCCGGTGTTAAACGTTATCCAGAGGGCGAAGCTGCGCCGACACAGGTGGAGGTCTGGCCTCGGCCCCTTCACTGGACACACAGAGAAAGAAGCATGGAAGCCAGTCAAAGCACTTAACAGGCAACACATCGCAGAGGTACGGCTTAAAATAAAGACACAAGAAAAAAGGAACCAGGCTTCTGTTCACTCCAACACCTTCTGATGCCACTGTACATTTTATTCCTCTGTGATTAAAATGCGTCCCGCTCTTCTTTCAGCACATCTGCTGCATTCACCTGAAACATTACAAATGAGCTTTTCAAGCAGATGCACGGCTTACGAGGCAAATTAAGAATAGCGGGTGATTACTGTTGAATTTTTAAAAAAGACATCCAGCATGTACATTACATCCCTGCTCTAAGCAGACGTCTTCTTTTGAAAACAGTCCAGGATGAAACTGAGACAGGTGCGGGTGATCGGGTTATTTTAAGACAGAGGGGCTTCTGAAAATATCTGAATGAGGTTCCAATGTTACTGTGTGTGTGTGTGTGTGTGTGTGTGTGAATGTGGTTGGGGGTGGGGGGGGGCTTCAACACCTTAAACCAAACACCCAAAACCAAAAAGAGATCAGGCATCTATCACTCAACTACTGTCCTTCAGGAGGCACTGGTGGGGGAAAGCGCCTATGCAAGCACCTGCATCCCAAAATAAGGCGTTTCAAAGCAAAAGTCTGAAAACAGGCATGAGAGATAGTCAACAAGAAGTCGGGAGTAACAGCTAAATAAAGACAACAAACATAATCCGTTTTGACACTGAGAAACAAAGGGTGGGAGGACTGCCCTTTGTTTTATAGTGTTCCAAAGTCAGGGAGCAGGGTATTACTTGGACAAATCTGCCAAGGGACGCGTTCCCAACACGTCACGATTTTAAGGTAAAATGCTTAATTGCAAAAATGAACTCTTCCCCAATTTATATACGTCTCCTTCCTCCGAACAAAATTTGAACCATCTCTGAACAACAGATTCCAAATAACATAAGAACAATGTGCACACACCCTGCACCAAATAATGGCCTAATGAATATAACTGCTTATTAAAACTCTTCATTATCATCATTGTACATTATACACTTTGTAAAATGCTTTTCCCCCCTCTCCAATGTGTGTGAGGAGTGTACAGGACGAGGTGGAGGAGGAATAGAAATTCAAAGCAAAGGAAAACGAAAGGTAAAATGAGATCCAACGGGGAATTAGAGGGGAAAATAGAAACGGCAGTAGAGATGGATCGAACGTGGGAAGGTGAACCCGAGAGAGATTCATGCCTTCTCAGGTGGTATGTCTAGCCAGGGTGTGTGTGTGTGTGTGTATTTATAGAGCAGGGGAGTGGTAATCAATAGCCTCATTAAGTCCTCCCGGTAGGAACAGTTCGGTTGAAACACACACAGCTCCCGTCGCCGTCGTTACGCGCGTCTGCTTCCGCCCACTCCTGGAGGAGGCCTCAGTTCCTCAGAGAAGCCAATCTGGAGGGTGGGAAAGATACGGTGGTGAGCTGGTTACAAGCCTTTAAAGGTGCAGTCCAATGAATTACATTTCTAACTGGCGGTGTTGCGCACTAAGACTATTTGGAGCAGAGAAGTGACGTCATCTCTGCCAAGAGAAGTGACAGAAGAGTCGACCCGGGAGAGAGAATACACTGCGGTATCAAACCCACTGGGGGTGTTTGAACTACTCTGGAGTTGGACGCCTGCACTGAACTGACCACTCCCTTCTTCAGAGACAAGCCCCCCCGGTTGTCCTGCAGCAGGACAATGACCCTGAACACAGCTCAAAGTCTTTCTTCCACAGTCACCTGACCTCAACCCCACTGAGCAGTTATGGACAACACAAGAACCACAAGAAGCTCTGTGGGACATGGTCTGATCTCGCTGGGAGAACACGGCTCCTCTGTGGCTTCGTAACAGCTGCTGACACATGAAGTGTAAGAAAACCTCCTCCCAGAGGAGACAATGACATATTTACATCCAGTGATCTCTAACACAGACAAATAGGAACATCCCTATTGTGTTTTCTGTTCCATATTTTGATTCATTTACTAGGGATGCATTAATATACCACTTTATTTCATACCAAGTACTTACAATTGTGTACTTGCCTTTTATTGAGTACTCAATAAAACCATGACAAATGTAACTTCTTCAACAAACTAAACACAACATAGGGTTGTTGACGGTGCATGTGGTGATCAGATACGGGTACTTTCATTTTCAATCACAATTCAATGTCATTTTAAAAAAAACCCATAACGGATCTCAGTTGGTCAGTTTCTAGCGATGTGTGTTGATTGATCTGAGTCAATGTGTGGGAAACCTTGTTTTGTCATCTTCACATATCTGCTCCCCCTCCACCAATCTGCTCAATTTAGGGGTCAACGTCACGTAGCAGTAAAGTGCTATCAGGTGTGGTAGCATCGGAGTAGTTTCAGTCTCTCAGTACGAGTACATGAGCATAGTATCGAGCTGATACACGATACTGCTTTTTGGTATCATCTGAATATGACCCACTGCTGTCTACTTTCCGAACCACATCTCTTTACAATGCAGTATCTCCTCTCTCTGAGCCGCTCGATGAGCTGAACGTTGTGTATCTGTCTCGAGCACTCGTGACGGTGCAGCCACAACAGCGGTGGTCTGTGTGCGCGCTGTGCAATCTAATTTCTAAATGCATCTCATGCGCGACTTGTTAGCTTCCTGCAAGAGCATGAAAGGAGCTTTGCCGAGTGACGCGTGAGAAGATTTAGCATGTTAACGGGAAACATGGGCCGGACGCGCACGTCACTCCCAACCTCAGCGTTGTCTTGTAGCAAGAACAGACGCTGGTCCTTACCGTCGAGACAGCTGGTCCTCCTTCTCCTGGCTCCGTGAGCTCTCTGCACCCACTGAAGTGCCTCCTGCTGGCAGCGCGTTGAGCTGGTCCATCACCTCCAGGCCGCTCTCCTCTGCTATCTGGTGGATCAGGTCATCCACCTGCTCCTGAGGCGTGGTCAGCGTCATGGCCGAGCTCATGGAGTCCTCCATCACCTGGTGGAGAGAAGAGATTGAGTGGGGGCAGGGGAAAAAAAAACAAACTGAGGCCAAAGGGAGCGTAGACCTGGGTTGGATTTTTAAGTTGGACTGCTCTCCTCTGTGACAGAATATCTAACTATTCAGTTTTAAAAGCTCTTTTAAAACTTGACCAAAACGCTATGACAGTGCCACAAGCACAGATGCACATCGTCTGCAGCCACTCACTGAGGTGTGGACGTCCAGGTTCTGCACTTGACTTTCAAACTTATCCATGACTGCCGTGACCTTCTGCAGGTCCATGGAGTTCAGAGCTTTATCCAGGGCCTTGGTCACCTGGCCCATGTTTTTGGTCACCTGAAGGAGAAATGAGATGCATTTAGAAGAATCGAGTATTTGTCGCATCCTGGAAAGGCAAAAAAAAAAAAAAATCTCATCTTCCCCACCAACTGAAGTCACTAACTTACTCCCTTCATGGTGACAGCGGTTTGGACTTTGGAGGCCACCGCGTCCACTCGTGATGCCATGCGCAGCCAGTTAACACCTTCATTTTTTTTCCGGATGGCGTTCTCTGCGTAAACTCTGGCACATTCCACATTCTTCTGTTGCAGAGCCTGGTGACGGAGACAATGGATGACACTGTAAAAACGGCTTCTGCAGTTCAGCATAATCTTCCACGCGTATGTTCATACATGGAAACGTTTACACTGACACTGCTTCATCTTCAGCGTCGCCATTGGGACCTTTACAGTCCTCTTGTTTGCTGTGGTGCATGTCTATCTAGTAATCTAACTGCATGAATAACATTTTGAAAAGTGCTGCTCATATGAAGTTGGCAAAATACCTTTTCAGTGGCAGTAAAAACTAATTGCAGCCAACGCCCCTGAATTAAATGCACGTGGCCCATTGAACTGGATATGAGAAGTGATGCACACTATCGTGACTCAACAGGGAAATGTCTCTGGCCAGTGGGAAGACGAGGGATCGGGTATATACTGCCCCCGCTGTTCCATGAGAGAAGTTACCTGTTATCTGTTCTGTAATCTAAGAAGCAGAAATTCATTGAAAACAGGAAAAGAGATTCCCGATGATCACACAGCACAAATATTTACCTCAACAAACAGTTCAGGAGATCGCGACACTTCAACTAAGGAGCTATTTACTCAATGCTAAAGTTTTACTGCCACCTGCTGGCTGACATACGAGAGCTCGCTGTGGATGCATAGAAGTTTCAATTATGAAGCCCTGAAACTGACACAAGGCATATATATATATATATATATGCATTCAAGCTTGTAATTATTCATACCCCTGGCAAATTTTGACTTAAAGTTACTTTTATTAAACCAGCAAGTTTTTTTTGTTTGGAAATGACATAGGCATCTCCCAGAAGATAATAAGACAATGTGCAAGAGGTGTCATTGTTGGAAAAATTATTTCTCAGCTTCTATTTACATTTGAACAAAAAGCTCCATGTGCAAAATTATTTATACCATTTGCAAACTGCCACGATCTATGGGGAAATCCAAAGCTGTACACCATTCCAAATAGTCCAAGCGGTTCGTTGGGAACAGCTGTTTTAATCAGCAGCTCTCTGCTGCTGGTTTGTGGACCATCACGGCTAAGACAAAGCAGCTCACTGAGGACCTGTGGCTGTTCACAAGTCAGGAAAAGGCTATAAGGCCATATCTAAATGTTTTCAAGATCCAGTGGCTACGGTGCAAAGTAATATTAAAAAAAATACAAGACGATCTGCGCTGTGGAAAATTTCAGACGATGTGGTGCTGGTCCTGTGCTGGCCAGGAGGATAGTGAGAGAGGTGAAAAAGAATCCAAGGATCACCACCAAGGCCATCCTGGTGAATCTGGGCTCAAACATCTCAAGTCAGACAGTCCAATGGACGCTGCACACTGCTGGGTTCCCATGGACGCAGACCAAGGAGGATGCTAAGGCGCACAAAAGCCTGTTTGGCCTTTAAAAATGCTCATCTGGACAAAGAAGAACACGTCTGATCTTTTGTTTTATTGTCAGATGAAACAAAAATTAAATTGTTTGGCCACAATGATGTATCCTTCATTTGGCGTAAAAAAGGAGAAGCCTTCAGCCCTAAGAACACCATCCCCACTGCCAAAGGTGGTGGTGGGAAACTAATACTTTGGGGGTGTTCTTCAGACAATGGAGATTCTTCAGATTCTCAACAACAACATGAAACAGTCTGCAGAGAAACTTGGCCCTGGACACCAGTGGACATTTTAGCATGACAACGACCCAAAACACACAGCAAAAGACATGCTTAGTGGACAAAAACATTAATGTTTTGCAGTGGCCCAGCCAGAGTCCTGAATTGAATCTAATTGAGAATCTGTGGCGGGAGCTAAAGATCAGGGGGATGGCAAAGAGACCCTCCAACCTGAAAGAGTTGGAGCTCAAAATGAATGGTCAGAAATACCAGTGGGGACATGCAAAAAGCTTATTTATTTATTAGTGAGAAGGGTATGAATAATTTTGGACATGCCACTTTTTGTTCAAATGTAAATAAAAACTGAGAAATATTTTTTTCCCCACGATGATGCCTCTTGTACATCATCTTATTATCTTCTGGGAGACGCCTGTGTCATTTCCAAACAAGAAAAAACGTACTGGTTGAATAAAAGTAACTTTAAGTCAAAATTTGCCAGGGATATGAATATTTTTGGGCTTGACTGTGTACATGTATCAATAAATATTCCCATTAGTTACATTATTAAAAGAAAAGGGGAATTACAAATCTTACAAATGTTTCATTTTTATATTGTGCATCTTATTCTTTAACCTCAAGTTGCCAAAATACATGAACTGTTATTAATTTGACTCTTTCATTAATCTATCAATATCTTAATTGAACTATGCTTTGAACATCAGAGGACCTGGAGCACTGCGTGGCTGGTTCCCCAGCTGAAGCTAACTGTTATTCACATTCTCACTGCTGTGGCCGCACTCTATGAAACATTAGCATTTTCACTGGCGAGCTAATGCTAAGACAGTTAGTTGCCTGTTATCTATATCTGATATAACCTGACCTGATATGATATCTATATCTACAAAATGTTAACAATAGAATACATTTGTTGTTATCAACTTATTGGATGTTATTGCATTTCCAGTTAACTTTAATTTTAAAACTTAGCAAAGTAAAAAAGAGATATATTAAACTTCCCCCTCCAACTGTAATCATCTAACTTGCTGTGTTGTTGTTGTATTTGTAGTTTTACTTTTGTGTAGTGCTGCCTCTTGTCAGTTTTGGGGCTCCATATACACTGACTAAACCAAAAAAAAGACTGACAACCACTCCCAAACAATATCATCAGCCTCTCCAGAACACATGCAAACAACACGTAAGAGCATTTTTCTATTTCATCTGTTGAAGAAAAAAAATATGACAGAGCGATTCCTGCATGGAGATAACAACAGCCTGGATGCTTCGCATTGTTTACTTGTGCTAAACACAGAGCCGTTACTGAACGAGAAAATGTACCACTGGTTGGACAACTTGAAGTAAGACCTTAAAGACCAGTCCTGCTACAAATGATTCACTTTTCCCCTCTGCTCATTTTCTTCTTTTCATCCACATTTTCACTTCACATTTCACAAACAAGTAATCGCACTGGTCTTTCTTGCAAGAATGTTGAGTTGGCATTTTTGCTTTTATTTGAGAGGTCACAGTAGAGATGCAGATGGAAAATGTTGTGTGTGTGTGACATGCAACAACAACAAATGCACATGGAACAAAGACTGAACAGAGCATTGTGATCCAGGTGCATGGTCTGCACCTTAACCACTTGGGCCAGTTTGCTTACCTTCTTGACCTTGGCCTGCTCCTTTGCAGACTCTTTCTCTGCCTTCTTGGCCAGTCTCTCAAGCTGCTTGGAAGTGAACTGTGAACCGAAAGAGAGAGGTTTATCCAAAATGACTAAATAATTTTCATGTCACATCAAGCTGATTTGGATTAAACCTTTTTCACAGTTACTTACCTTTAGTTGGAACAGCGTTTCTGTGGAGCAAAAGTGAAAGACAGATTTAGAAGTAGGGAATGTATATAATGTAAACCGTCAATACTGACTATCTATTATATAGCAAAAAAAAAGCTATAAGAACTTTTATTATCTGTCTTTTCCTCTCTTGAAGGGACCACAAACTGAATGGAAACGTGGAGATGTGTGAAAGCATCCTTTACTTCTAAACAGTAGTTCTAACATTCTTCAGGTAATCAACTCTCTCCCGCTTTGACACAGGCAGTTCCTATTTGGAAATGTCTCACTTTAATGGTGATGTACATATCATTTTTCTTCTTTATTTGGACATCAGTGGGACTACTGTTCCCAGAAGCATCAGACTGGTGCTCCAAAAAGTGGTGTTACCAAAGAACATAGACAAATAGACAGCCTGAAGCAGCAGAAATGATTGAACTACAATATAAACTTAAAAGGGCTAAATACTGTGAGATACAATTCAATAACAACGAAATATAGAACCAATACAGTAAGATTAAATAAGAAGTCTTCTCTCTGGAAGGGTTGTAAATGCAGGGAAACCTTAAAATACTATTTGTTGCGAATTTTTTTACCATATGTTTTAGACGTTTTAACGTTTGATTGATTTGATTTGATTGTTTTAAAGTTTGATTGAAAAAAATGTATGAATTGATATCTCGACATGATGCTATAAAGCACTGTGTTTTCTTCGTGTTTTTTTACAAGTGCAACCCTGAGTCTCTAAATATGCCTACGTTTGACGAAGGCAAACCTCACTTGGAACAGTGTGACATTCCTGATGCAACAGTCAAATAGAATGTTTTTATTCAGTGTCATGAGGATGTGACGCGATTCTAAATTAAACTAAAGGGCAAATTAATAGTCAGTTTGGCACCGAGCGAACTGAAAAATCCAAACAAGTCTGACGGCTAACCTGGCTAACCACCACCCAGGCTAACGAGCTAATTCTGGTATTTGGGCTGATGGTAGAGCGAAAAAAAAATTCAGAGGCGAGAATCTATCGAGACGGGACCCTTTGGCTGTCAAACCACGACCTACCATCCATGTCGAAGTCAAAGTGATTTCAGGTGATCGCAGGAAAATTTAATTTTCAGCTCCCCGAACGATCAGTCTTGATTTGTTTTGATATAACCGTGAATCTGACACCGCACTTCCTGGTCTAAGAAAAGTCACGTGAACAGAAGTGTCGTTCTTCTTCGCCTGTCCTTTGTTTGTTGAATCCGGCTCTGGTGCAATACTGACACCTGCTGTCCCATAATTGCACCGAGTCGAACGTCACGAACCATAGGTTTAAGTTAATGGTTTTTATACAAACATATGTATTTGGAAAGAGTTTTTAAATCTCAAATATCATTAGCATTAGCTCACAATTTAAATCAATCGTATCAATACAATGTTTACAATGAGACCCAAGAATTTCATTGCTAATGACTACTCCTGTAATTGTTGTGCACATAACAATAAAGAACCTTGAACCTTGAACCTTGTTTCTTTGGCAGGGCTTCTTCTTCTTCTTCTTTTTTTAAAATAAATAAAATGGTTCATACAAACACTTCCTGAGTGAGCTGTGTCTTGCTAAAGAAAGAGGTGCCACGGCGAGACGTCTGAAGTACATTGACTGTGCCACTGAGGACATGGCGTCCATCAACAAACACATGTAAGGGGGAAGATGTCAGCACAGGAGTACGTAGGAGTGAGTGAAGACTTCAAACCAAATGCAGTTATAAATAACTGGATTTAGGTCATATGTGTGAATATACAGTCAACTAAGATCAAAAGATCAATTTTAAAAGTTGAACTGAGAGGAGAACTATTTTATTTGAATTAAACTTTTGTGAATCCATACATAGATTTATTTTCATTGGCACTGAATCCTCTTTTAGATATATCTTTTTAATATTTGACTGTGATAGATATCATTTGCTACATCATGATACACTGGATGTCAATTTTATAAAAAAAATAAAAAAAGGTGTCAATACTGTACGACTGATTTCAAGAGAAGATAATGGATGAGTTCTTCTTTGAGCAGGACGGAGTAGAGGACGGGGTGGCTTGTCCTGAAGTCTCATCCACTGCGTCACTTTCCCATCATGGTAAGAACTTGAGCTTAATTAGTACAACATGGAGCCTATAGAAGCACTAATGTGGCAGAGGGCAACATGATATTAACTAAGAGCATAATAATACAAACTACAGTATGTGCCAGTTATTACAAACTGCTCACAGCACTTTGTTTTTTCTCCCTAAAGCCAAGACAGAGGAAGATGGGATTGAACCCATGTTTAAAGAGAAGAGGAAAGCGCAGGGTGGAATAAATAAGACAGTAATTACACACACATATGATTGTCTTTTCTCTACATCAAAGAGTCAGTGAGAGCAATTTGTGTAATGTAGTATATTTCATGAAGGATAAGTTCAGATTCTCTTCAAGACTTTAGGCGTTGCATGTATTTGGCAAACTTAAATGTCACTTTTAAATTGATGGCAAATCTTAAAGAAGCTCAACACAGTTGTGAATTTGATCATTTTGAGTATATTTTGTGAATTTACACACTTACATTACTGTAATAAGAAAAATGCTCAAAACTCTATAGTTGACCATTCCCTTAATGACAAATGACAAGGGTGTATGTTTGCATTTTTGTGTTTTATTCATCCAGATTTAGTATAAAAGTTTGAAACCAAATCAAATAAGAATTTCTACCAATCAACTTGCAGGTCTTCACATAAATGCCAAATCAATTTGCAGTTGATATTGTGAAAATTGCCAACAATGTAGTAATCAATTTAAACTGAAATGTTGAATTTATATTAATGTGGTTGTTTTAGTAATGAAAGTTTGTCAGTCAGTATTTATATTTATGTATATTTTTATACATATACAGGCACAGTACAGTGAAATTTAGTGAATATCAGTAACATTTTTTCTTTTTCAAATGGACCCCCCAAGTCCTACCCAAAATACTTACAGCTACAGTACAAAATAAATACATAAACAATTACTCACTTATGAGTATTAATAATTAGATATTTGTGGAACATATCGATGTACATTAAGTGCTTTCATAATGAAACAAGAGGTTCACTAGTTGTCCCCTCGTGCCCTTTAAATCCAGTATCTCTTACTGCTGCTCCACAGGATTAGTGTCTGTCACCCAGACAGAGCCAGTGACGGAGACAGGGAGGGGAAGACATGTTACAGGCTCCTGCATGCAGACTGTATGGACTGATAAATAAAGACAAACACCATGTACAGTATGTGGACATGTACAGCTGACTGAAGCCTGATGGGGTCCGGAGCGAGCCAGAAGGAAGATTCAGGTAGGGATGAACTCAGATGATCTCAGTAGATACAGCAGCAGTGACATTATCAACTAACTGGTAAGCCCTTGACTTCAGCAGTGTGGACAGAAGGACTGTGCTTTAGGAGGAGGGAATATTTTAGGTGACACTGACCCAGCAACCTAGTAAAATTTGAACTATTGAGTATATGGCTGTTTGCCATCAGCCACAGAGTAATACTTTCATTAATGAAACTGCAGATGGCCACTTGTTTTCATGACTGCAGAATTAATGCTGATCAGTGTTGGTGAAAATTATGCCAACACTAATCAGTGCTCTAAGCCCGATTTATGATGGTGTCAGTTTGTACTATGTCTCAGCTCTCTCTTCTATCATCATACAGTTGTGTTCAGCTGTGGAAAATGTCTGGTGCCTTTTTTAATGGAAACAGTTATTATTATAGATATTTCAATGTGGAAATGTTGCTGAGCCTTGCCAGTGATAATAATTGTTCCTCCATGCTGTACTAATATGATGAAGACAGCCCTAAAGCTCTTAACAAATTAGCACAATCCAATTTAAAAGGTGCTGTTGCTCTCTATACTGAACACAAATTCTATGACACACTGCTGGAAACCCTCCAGTCAGCAGGTTTACCTCACCTGAACTGCAGGTGAGTCTCAGGCCAATGACAGGTTCTTACATCTGTCAGGGCTATATTTAGTGGACGGGAATTAAAATAAACTCTGGAGAAGCTGGTGTGTACAGTAGGTGTGTCACCTGTTACTGTAAACCTTCCCTTCAACAATGAAGTTGTTTTTAGACAGATTTTCACTGTACAAAGCAACAGTAAGTGGAGTAAGGATACATGGCTAATATTTGGTGTGAATCGGTGTGCTTGTCCAATACTCTCCCTGTCAGTTACAGAGAGCCCCCCGTCATCACAGTCCTGCACCGAATCTGATTCACCGGACTCCCTCCACCTCCACCTGCCATCCTCATCACAGCTCCGTCAAGAGATGACATCCATGCCTCAGGTTCCAACATGACCATAGCTGATGCTGTCAAAGAGCGGAGGCCTTCGTCCACACCCTTTGTAGTGGGGAAGAAACTGGTGACCAGAAAGTGAATCTAAATGTCCTGCCACATCAGGTAAAGTAGGACTCGAAGTTGGGTGAGATGAGCTCTAAAGTCACTGTAAACGGTGATGGAGGAAGTATTCAAATAACTTGGATGATGTCATCAGGTTTACCTTGGCTTGGACTTGGAGAGTACAAATTTATAACAGAAAACTTTGAGTTAAAAACAAACAAACAAACTGGGGAGGGTGCCGAAATGGCAGGGTTTAATGTCAAAATACTACTGAGTGCTTTTCTCTCTCTCCATGAGAGATTAAAATTAAATACAAAACACTAGAGACAGAGCCTGGATAGCTCAGTCGGTAGAGCATCAGACTTTTAATCTGAGGGTCCAGGGTTCAAGTCCCTGTTCAGGCGACATTAATCTTTAGCAAATACATCTGTCTCTTCTTTCCTTGTTGCTGCGTGTGAGCGGCAGTATTGTTTACTATGTTGGCGTATCCCTTCAAGGACCCTGCAAACTTATTCTCTCAATACTCTTCTTAAAATAAGCAATGTTGTTTCAATTTGGCACTGAACTTTATTCCATAGTTATAGGACTATTATTTCACACAATGGAGTTTTAAGGGAACAGGACATAGGTGGGAATAGGTGAAGTCATACACTTAAGTTAAAGTTAAATTAAACTGAATCTGCCACCACTACTACAACACCCATGCTTACCACCTGCTCTCTCACAACAACAATTCATCAATTAATTATAGTCTAAGCTAAGTGAGGACTGGTACTGACAAAGTATTAATGTCTTAAAATCAAGTAGAAACGAGGATAGGATTAAAACTTTAATGGCTGTTTTGTTGTCGTTTTTTCAGTTTTCTACGAAGGACTCAAAATTTACTTTACTTACTTTACTTTACTTTACTTACTTTACTTTATTTAATTACCATACATTTGCAAACCGCAGAGGCGGAACACTGGACTGTAACAGAACGGGACAATAGTGGATCGTTAAAACCACGGGAGGCAGTAATGCAGCTCAGAGGATGCCAAGTGCCATAAAACACAAAAGAAGAAGAAGAAGAGGCGGGCGAAGAACCACAGAAGAAGAACAGCAGCCGCTTACTTTGATTCCGGGAGAGCATTCGATTCTCTCATTGGTGGCTCCAACCAAAACAGTATGGCGGCGCCCGGGAGAACGAGCTGCCGCCTCGTCGAGTTGAAGCCATAACGGACAATACGCTCGTCTTGTGAGGTCGAGTAGGACGTTTTTTGCAAAGAATGGACACCGCAGGGGAGGACGTACCGGACCCTATAAAGCTGAAGTCTGTCAAGAACAACAAAACATTCACGGTGCCTCCAAATGATAGGGTAAGACAAGTGGCCTAGTCAGGAATCATATTTAGCAAAGGATGCATTATTTAAGCTCACTTGTATAAAAGTAATTTGTTGGTATGCAAGTCAATAAACTATGAAGGTATGATGAGGGTCTGTACAATCCACTACTTCAGTCGCAGCCAGTGGCTACCACTGGCACACGCACTGTGTTCAAACCACACGCTGTCCACGTCATCTTGTGACGCATCGCCCTCGTATCCTTCGTATGTATGGCTAGGTAATGTTAACTAAACTGAGTGTCCATCCGGGTCATTCTGAATTCATCATCAATATCCACATTTGTACAAATGCTGCGTGCAGGCATGATGCACAGAATTCAGTGAGGTGAAGAGAGCCTCTGCGCCTACACCTCATCATTTTATTCTCCTTTTTTTCAGTTTGGGAGCTGCAGAAGTGTCAGAGAGTTTGAGAAACTCAACCGGATCGGAGAAGGAACTTACGGCATTGTTTGTAAGTTATTCACGGTGGAGACAAGAGATTGGTTTGACAAGGAAACACTAGCAGTGTGTTCCAAAAAGCAGGTTGAACGAACTCTGAGTCCAACCCTGAGCTCAGTTTTCAGTTCCAGAACAGCTGATCTGAGTTAGTTCAGTCAACTCTCAGGTAAAACTGTGAATCTTGCTCAACAGTATTTATTGACTGTATTTCAACATGTGGTAAGTTGAAATATAGTAACTTAGAAACAGTAACACAGCAGTAAAACATGTTAACTCCACAGTTTAGATTCAAAAAGTCACTTTTAAACTACATTTAGTCCAGTTTTTTAAGTGGTAAAGTCTTTTCAGCCACATCACAGTCCTCAGTCACATCATCTGAAATATGAAATGATCGCCATGATAGGACTCTTCAACCAATCACAGATTCTTAAGATTCCTGTGATAATGTAAGGTAAATAAATGATGTGAAGTGATGACTGGTGACTGATGGATCACAGAAGAGGTGATGTTAGCAAAGACGCATCCTGGATGAGAAACTCGGACCTGACCTTCTCCTACATTCACATATCTGCTGTGTGAACGAGGAAATGAAGCTTCTTCAGACTGGGCAGGAGGAGACAGAGAGAAACTCAGTGAGCACGTTAGCTTCACGGAGTCATCTCAGTTTCTGGAACACAAAACCCTGAGTTTCCTTCACTAAACCAACTTTCTGACGACGCCCCGGTCCAGCTGCCCAATAAATAAACTGTCTCTTCTTCTTCTCACCGTAGACCGAGCCCGTGACACCAAGTCAGATGAGATTGTAGCACTGAAGAAGGTCCGGATGGACAAAGAGAAAGATGGTGAGACCACATTTTAACTGTGAAGTGCGTATCACCAATATCGCAGGAGTTCTGTCGCTCTGGGCAACATCAGTTCATTTTAGTGCTGATCTGTTTCTCTCCATGTTTTTACCCTGATGGCGGCCATAGAGCAAAAGTCAGGGTGTCACCAACATCAGTAGTGGACATCCTTCCTCCAAACCACACTGTCATCCTTTATCTTAGAAGCTATAAGAAGAAATCAGTGAACCCATTCAGTCAGACTTTAAATACCCCTGATGACCCAAAGTCCCTGAAAAGTTTATTTCCTGTTTTATTTATGTATTTAATTATTTTCACTGTTAATAGATTAATTGTTAAAACTATTATGACTCTCAGCAGAGCACTCACCTCTGCCCAGTCCAAACAATAGGAAATATGTCAGTTAAGCTCCATCAACAAGATTCATATTGTATCTCTTTGGAAATTTGGATCTGCCCCTTAAAGCGGACCTGCCCCATCCCCCCAACAAGCTTACTATGAATCAGTTCAGCCCTTTTTTGGAAGAATCCTGCTGACTACATACTGTAAGGTTCTCGTGAGGATCGCTGACGCCCTGCTCTTCGTCTGGCAGGAATCCCCATCAGTAGCCTCAGAGAGATCACTCTGCTGCTGAGGCTGAGACACCCCAACATAGTGGAGCTGAAGGAAGTGGTTGTAGGCAGCCAACTGGAGAGGTACACACACACACACACACACACACACACACACATATACCACCACCACAGTGGTGCTGTAGCAGCGTTATGGTGTTTTCTGATGATTTATGTATTGTATGATATATATATATATATATATACAGGTGCTGGCCAGTAAATTAGAATATCATCAAAAAGTTGAATTATTTCAGTAATTCCATTCAAAACGTGAAACTTGTATACTGTATACTTTCCTTCCACACATAGTGATATATTTCAAGTGTTTATTAATTTTCATTTTTATTATTACAACTGACAGCTAATGAAAACACCAAATTCAGTATCTCTGAAAATTAGAATATTCTGAAAAGGCTCAATATAGAAGACACCTGGTGCCACACTAATCAGCTGATTAACTCAAAACACCTGCAAAGGCCTTTAAAAGGTCCCTCAGTCTTGTTCTGAAGGCTCCACAATCATGGGGAAGACTTCTGACTTAACAGTTGTCCAAAAGACGACCATTGACACCTTGTACAAGGAGGGCAAGACACAAAAGGTGATTGCTAAAGAAGCTGGCTGTTCGCAGAGCTCTGTGTCCAAGCACATTAACAGACAGGCGAAGGGATGGAAAAATGTGGTAGAAAAAAGTGTACAAGCTCTAGGGATAACCGCACCCTGCAGAGAATTGTGACGACAAACCCATTCAAAAATGTGGGGAGATCCACAAAGAGTGGACTGCAGCTGGAGTCAGCGCTTCAAGAACCACCACGAAGAGACGCATGAAAGACATGGGATTCAGCTGTCGCATTCCGTGTGTCAAGCCACTCTTGAACAAGAAACAGCGTAAGAAGCGTCTCGCCTGGGCCAAGGACAAAAGGACTGGACTGCTGCTGAGTGGTCCAAAGTTATGTTTTCTGATGAAAGCAAATTTTGCATTTCCTTTGGAAATCAAGGACCCAGAGTCTGGAGGAAGAGCGGAGAAGCACAGAATCCACGTTGCATGAGGTCCAGTGTAAAGTTTCCACCGTCAGTGATGGTGTGGGGTGCCATGTCATCTGCCGGTGTTGGCCCACTCTGTTTCCTGAGGTCCAAGGTCAATGCAGCCGTCTACCAGGAAGTTTTAGAGCACTTCATGCTTCCTGCTGCTGACCAACTTTATGGAGATGCAGATTTCACTTTTCAACAGGACTTGGCACCTGCACACAGTGCCAAAACCACCAGTACCTGGTTCAAGGACCATGGTATCCCTGTCCTTGATTGGCCAGCAAACTCGCCTGACCTTAACCCCATAGAAAATCTATGGGGTATTGTGAAGCGGAAGATGCAATATGCTAGACCCAACAATGCAGAGGAGCTGAAGACGACTATCAGAGCAACCTGGGCTCTCATAACACCTGAGCAGTGCCACAGACTGATCGAGTCCATGCCACGCCGCATTAATGCAGTGATTGAGGCAAAAGGAGCCCCGACTAAGAATTGAGTGCTATACATGCGCATTCTTTTCATGTTCATTCTTTTCAGTTGGCCAACATTTAAAAAAAAACCCCCATTTCTTTTCATTGGGCTTTTCAATATTCTAATTTTTTGAGATACCAAATTTGGAGTTTTCATTAGTTGTCACTTATAAATATCAAAATTAAAAGAAATAAACATTGGAAATACATCGGTCTGTGTGCATTGCATGAATATAATGTACAAGTTTCACTTTTTGAATGGAATTACTGAAATAATTCAACTTTTTGATGATATTCTAATTTACTGGCCAGCACCTGTGTGTGTGTGTGTGTGTGTGTGTGTGTATATATATATAATATATATACATATAACATATAACTATTTAGAATTTGGACTGTAAGAGCTCATTCCTTTTATATGTAATGAAAATCAAATATGAGCTAGAATATGAGTAGCTCATGCGTCCCCAGTTGTTACAGTTATTGTCACTTCCCACTGTGTTTCTGGTTCAGTCTGTTTCTGGTGATGAGTTACTGTGAGCAGGACCTTGCCAGTCTGCTGGAAAACATGCAGACGCCGTTCTCCGAGGCTCAGGTAGGACCCGGCGAATGACGTGGCTAAATAGAACCGCAAAGATACAGAACGGTTGCTTAGTCAAACCACGGTTCATGTTGTCGGTAGGGGGGCGGTGGGAGACTCCTCCAGCTGTCATGACACGTGAACACAGTGTCACACCGGTTTTTATGTCGCACCTTATTACAATTCTTTTTTTTCTTGGATCCTTTTCCAGGTGAAGTGTATCGTCCTCCAGCTGCTCAGAGGTTTGGAGTATCTCCACCACAACTTCATCATACACAGGTCAGTCCCAGCCCTCACTTTTTATTCTGTTTTATTTTGTTTATTTTTGCCTTGAGGCTACCATCTGGTAGTTTACAGTTTTTTATTAGTAGACTTGTGCAATGTACCGCCCCAGCCTGTATTTTCATTGTTGTATTTTTTATAGTATTCTATATTTTGGTTATTATTTGTGCATAGCAATGCAGCTCTGGCTAATTTGGGACACAGCTGCACAGTTGTGATAGTCCATACCTTTTTTTTTTAAAGACCTTACACAAGATTTTTTTTTTAAAAATATACAGCGTATACACATTTTGGTTTCTGGGAAGAATATAAGAAAATATTTTTGTGCTGCACCCGATAGCCAAAATCCCATATTTTGATTCTTTAGAATAATAATTTTGGAACGCATGCTCTTAGCAATGAACAGGTCTGCTTTTTGTTTCTCTGGTGTATTTTTTTTTTTTTTACTTTGCTGGATTTGCCAGACAGTCACCCACTCCTGCACGTGACGTCAGCATTTCTGTTGTAGCAGCGACTCAGCGATATGAAATATTAATGATAGGAGTCGCGATCAAAGAGCTGCCAGAGAGCAGCGCACTCACAGACAGTACTCTCACTCTCTGTTGCTTCTGGCTGCAACCAGTTCAGGCCTGAGCCGCGCGGGGGGGACGTGTTACTGACGCGGAGGCCGACAAGTGACACACTTCAGTCTCCCCGCGGCTCCAGCATTTTACGGTTGATCCCATTCAGACTTTCTACTGTCCGGCGTCACTAAGACAGGCAGTTGGGTTGATTAAGTGGACTGATCTCATTTTCAGAGCCATAGTCACATGTGAAGCTGTGATGTCAAAGTAATTAAAGAGGCGAGGGCTGCTTTTAGACTTCAGGAAGAGATCCGGGTGCGTTGGTATGTAGAAATTAACGGTTAAAGATGCAGGGATCTGTAAGTGTATGTGAGGAAAGGTGACCTCTTTTTTCAACAAGAAAACCATAAATGTGATGATAAATCTAGATATCCATGACATGTAGAATATTAGCATTTTAAGAAAATAGCAGGAGATGGCTCCTTATCCTCTTCACTGTCATTGTCAGGGACCTGAAGGTGTCTAATCTGCTGATGACAGACAAGGGCTGCGTCAAGATTGGTGAGTCGTCACTGTTGATGTAACCACCTTCAACCTGCACTGACATGTAAACCCCCACTGTGTCGCTCCATCGCCGACCTTTGACCTCTCTCTGGCAGTGACCGCCTGTGTTTGTTCTACCAGTCGGATGTGGATCACTGACTTTACTTGTATCTGAGATACATCTATATTATAAACTCATTTCATATGTTTGGACTGTCCAAAAAGTTTAGTTGACAAAAATCATGACATTTCCTAAAAAAGCAGCACTTTTGAAGGGATGAAGAAGTCAGTTAGCTTCCAGGTTCAGCAGCTACAAGTTTTGTAGATCCTCACCAACCCTCTGTGTTGGATGATGATGATGATGCATTGTTACTGTACTGCAGGAAGTAGCTGTGTGTCTGGCTCTCAGAGTGGAGAGGACAAGGCAAGGAGCAATGAACATTATTCGATTTTTATTGTAGAATAAACGTCAAAAGTGTGTTCTGCAGCTGAACGAACCCAAAAATTTCAACTTAGCTGTATATAAATAACAGGATTTGTTTTATATCACTGTAAAACTTTTCTTGATTTCACATAAACCTCACATTGGAGGGCAGACCTTTTGTCAGACCAGTTCATCAGTGACCACTCACAATGTCCTCAAATTCATCACGGGCATTTTGAAATCAAACAGATCACTGTTATAATTCAAATCTTTGGGCTTTTGACAGCGATTGCTCACAAATTCACAAATTAATCGAAATAAATCATAAACAGGCAACGTTATAATCAAATCTTTGTTGCATACAAGCATACTGTATACATACATTATTAGTAGCAGCAGTATTTTTATGGATGTGTTCTCTGTCCCTTCATTCCCCCCACGTGCAGCTGATTTTGGGTTGGCCAGGATGTACGGCATCCCCCGGCAGCCCATGACCCCCAGAGTGGTCACACTGTGGTGCGAGTGCTCACGCCAAGCATGAATCTGTGTGTGTGTGTGTGTGTGTGTGTGTGTGTGTGTGTGTGTGTGTGTGCAGCCTCCTCTGCACATAACCCTTGCATGCTTAGTGTGCTGTGCCTGTGCAGCCTCAGTGGAAACTCTTCCTTATAATCCCTCTTGGTAATCCTCCTGTATTAGCTCCTTTGCCTCAGGCTGACCGGGTCTCACGATAATGTCCTCTGTCTGCAGGTACAGAAGTCCAGAGCTCCTCCTAGGGACCAAGACCCAAACTACAGCTCTAGACATGTGGTAAGTTTCTATCCACGAAGATAACATGCACACTAACACATGGGACCCCCTCCTAGAAGGAAAAATCATAATTTGATGATCTGCATCTCCTGTTTTATTGTCCCTCTGTATCTCTATAAGAAACGTGGCACTAGATAAAAAACTGAGGTTGGCATGATGTTTGCTCTGCAGGGCGGTGGGCTGCATCCTGGCTGAGCTGCTGGCTCACAGACCTCTGCTGCCTGGCACCTCTGAGATCCAGCAGGTTGACCTGATAGTCCAGCTGCTGGGAACGCCCAATGAAAACATCTGGCCGGTGAGACGTCTGCTCTCGGCGCATCCCCGGCATTAAGTGTTCAGGTGTAATCTGTGATGAGAAGAAATGACTGTGTGTGTGTGTGTGTGTGTGTGTGTGTGTGTGTGTGTGTGTGTGTGCATGTCTTCCAGGGTTTCTCTCAGCTGCCTCTCATTGGTCAGTACAGTCTGAGGAAGCAGCCCTACAACAACCTGAAGAATAAATTCACCTGGCTGTCTGAAGCCGGACACAGACTGCTCAACCTGCTCTTCATGTATAACCCACAGCGAAGGTAGCCCCCCCCCCCCGCACACACTGCGGTGGATTATTCCGACTATGTCACATTTCTACTCTATGTTTGCCTCTTTTCTTCTGAAGACACTTTCTTTACTGCTGACGTCATTCTGACACGAGACGGGTTTAAAATGCTAAAATGAACGATGACTGAAGTCCATTTAGCTGCTTCAGTTTCAGTCGCTATCACTCCCTAGACAACACCCTAGTTCTTCTTTTACTGATGGATTTAATCATCTGAACTTCACTTGCACCAACATCATGGTCATCAATCCACCGTCGAACTGTTCAAGTACATGACAGTGTGCAAAATAAACACATTCAAGTTGTACCCAAATTGACAACAAAATATGCGCAATAAACATAACTCAGAAATAAACATACCTCGCTGGCTGCACACAGCCCAAGAGGGAATGAGTCCGCTTGAACAAAAATATCTCCAAAAAAAAGGGAGTTGGCGATGTAATGTTTCTTTTAAGCTTTTAGGCAGAGCTTAATGCCTTTCTTCTGCTGCACATGTATTGGAGGAGAGGTGCAACAACTTAGTGTTCATTGTTCTTATGCGGTGTAAATTACCAAACAAATCAATATTCATAAATTAAATCATGCAAAAATATACATATAAACAAAACACATAAAATAATGACATAAATAATATTTATGGCAGTTAAAGTCGCTGCTGTTGTCACCTGTGCTTTTCCTTCCATGATGGGTGTGCTGGGAAAAGGCCTATTCATGTCAGCAAAGCGTGCAGATAACCTTCCTTAATCAGAAAAGAAACCTTTAAGGACTTAATTCCAGAGTCAAATAACTTGATTAGACTTTCCTCACTGAACAACTGATCACATTAAAGATTTTTTTCCCCCAAATATGCAAAGTAACTAACTAGCGCTGTGAAATCTAATATATTTCTCTGAAATGTAGTGGAAAAGAAAAAAAAAATAAAGCAGCACACAAATGCACAAATGTCTGTAGCTCTTCGCAGAAAGTTACCCAGCCGTCTCCTGAAAGTCGAAATGACCTTCCATTCCGACCTTCCGACGGCATTGCTCAGTGACGTTGCCATGCCTACAGCGAGGAGGGAGAGCCACTTGGCTAAAATGTCATAAATGCCCTCTTGTATAAAATATCGGTGTGTCTTGGAACCAAAGTTCCGGACCGCCGGACCGCAATTCTGAGAAGTTTCAGCAATGTTCAGATCAGCTCAGGTAAAAACATCCTATCTGTGTCCAAACAAATCATTAGGAACCAAAGTTCTGGGCAGCAAAAAAAAAAGGAGAGGAGTTCACAGTGTACACCAGATGCACCTGAAGAGTGTCCCTTCTTTTATTACTCCTGTGCTGCATTCGTCCACGCCTACAGACCAGCCTTTTTAATGTTTGCATTAAGCCGTGATAATTTTCTTGACATCAGCTGGCACGGGGCTTCTTGGTACTTTCCAAGGTACATGTCCAGGCATACAGGTCAGGACATGCTTTTTTCCTTTTTTTAAAAAAAGAAAAAAAAGAAAAAAAGCCTTTCTTCATTCACACTTTACACCATTGATTTCAGGATCCTCCTGCCCTTCATTTTTACTAAGTTCCACTTGTCTTTTTACACCCTTATTACTTGCCTCTCTCTTGGTGGTTATTTCAAAGAAATATTAAGTGTGTTTGGGATTACATCACGTACAGTAAATGCAACTGGGGTTATATTAAGTCACATACGGTGCGTGAGGATTACATGAGCGTTCAGGATATTTTGCCTATTACCTACCTAGCACACGTCATGGTATATCATCATCATCATCATCATCTAGCGTTGTGTTTTATCCTTTCCAAGACATCACACGTCTCAAAGACAAATTATGCTACAGTCGCACCCCCATGTCCTGTTATAGAATGTCATTTTTTTAAAAAAAGAATAATGTCATAAAATCTTGATGGAATATTATGTCTTAAAACTGAAAATAATTGTCACAGTATTTCATAAATATGCCAAAAAATGAATAGTATAGGTATATAGTCTTAAACGCGTCAAAATATCAAAGAATAGCATTAAAAATCTTAAAATCATTAAAAAAGCTTAAAAATGCGAATTAATGTCGTAGTATGGGATGACTGCAGGAAACGGTGCTGACTTGCAATTTTCAACAGCCTGAAACAGAAATATCAAAACACTTAATTTTTTGCATGATCGCTCGCGTAACAAGAGCTATGTAACTCATCTCCCTCTAACTGAGGCCGCAAACTTATCACCCCGTCACATATCAGGAATTCATCACGCAAACTGGATTGAAACACGGTAGCTGACACGGTTCTTTTTTTCCCTGATTCAGAGCTACTGCCAAAGACTGTTTGGAGAGTTCCTACTTCAAAGAGAAGCCTCTGCGTGAGTGAAAAGGGTTTTCGGCGGCAGCCATCTCTTCCCTGGGGGGCGCTGGTCCTTCACTGTGTTTCTCTGCTCCTCTGTGCAGCCTGCGAACCAGAGCTGATGCCGACCTTCCCCCACCACCGCAACAAACGGGCCGCTCCTCCGGCGGAGAGCCACTCGAAGCGGAGCAAAGTGTGATCAGGGTGACGAAGATGGCGGTGCTGATGCAGAGATTTATCACTGACGGGGTGGAGGCTGGTTTCCCCTGTGCGCACTGCGAGCACAGATTTGCTCTGAAGGACTTCAGTGGGATTTCACCGTGGGATTCTGAACTCGTTCCAGTCGGGACTGCAGGACCGACGTATAATGTAGTTTACTGTATAATGTCATTTTCCGAACCATTTGAAAAGGCCCGCACATTCTTCAATGTAGATACAGCTGCTTATTGGCACAACAGACATGTCTCCAGTGCACGGTAAATAAGGTCAAGGTGATGAGGTTGCCTTGGCAAATCTACGCGGGGAGTGTTTGTGACCCATTTCCAAACTGTAATTACATCCAAACAATAAAACTGAAGAAAAGGCCTGAAGAGCAGGCGCTGAACCAGCTGGCTCTGTGCGCCGTTGTACCGGCATGGACATGGAGACATCTGTCAGGAGTTCTCTGAGGACGAGCGTATGTGTTGACAGTCCTGTCAAAGTGTCCTTGAGAAGTACTCAACTCCTGAATCTGCTCGCTTATTGTTAGCTGTTAAAGGAATAGCTCAGCAGCTTGGGGAAGCGTAGGGTTAGCGGCAGCTGCCGCTTCGCCCTGCGAGGGACATAGGTTGTCATCCCACATTGGGTCATAGGTCATCCGTGCCCAAAGATGGGGAAAAAACCTGTTTCCTAACGTGTTGAACTATTCCTTTAATGCCTAAAACTGGTGTAAGCTGGTAGAGAACACACTACTGCAGAGCCTGGAAACATGTTTAAACCATCAGCTATTAAACACGCGACAAACATGGACCCAGCGGCTGAGCCCCTCTTTCCGTTTGAAATGTCAGTTTTTATTCAGTCGGGTTAAATTAGTAGTAATGGTTACATGGCCGGTGGCAGATTAGGTCCTGCTCAGAGGACAGCTGAAGACCCACCTCCCGCTGAACCGCCACGTACCTCCACGAACACGCAGCGACGCCAGCCCCGGCCCATCGCAAGCCTGGAGTCCCCGATGTGACAGTGAGAGGTCAGAGTTGGGACAGCGTCGACAAACGCGCACACACACACACACACACACACACACACACACACACAAAATAGCAGTTCGGTGTAAAAGATAACTGTCTTTCCTTTCAGCTGACAGCAGGACGAATACTGTAGAAGACCGAGGGAAAGCCAGCACCGGACTCACGGAAACCATACCATAGTGTCTGCAACTTGTTGTGTACATGTAACAACTTTCACCGCGGCTCCATCCTGAAACCACAATGAGAGAAATACTTCAAGTGTAAAAGGTCCGGTTACACGTCGGGTGTGATGGAACAAGTGGGGTCAATAGTGTTTAACACGGCGGAACGACGTACGACTGGGCGGAGCGAAGCAAAATATAGGAGATATTTCTGCACTTCAGAACTTCACTAACGGGAAAACGGTTCACTTTCACGCAGACAAGAGCATTCTGGGGAAAAAAAAAAGGCGTGCAGAAATGCATTTGAGCTCGTTCGCAAAAGCGCGGCTGGGACCGAGGTTCGGCGCTCATCCTCGTCGGTGGAAATAGTTGAAGAGAGAATCTTGGCGCTCCAGGTCTATGTAGGAGCTGTTCTGGAGCTTTCAAACGCGTCATAAATTTTTCTGACTTAAATAAATCCATATACACAAGAGGACCGTACAGACAGTCACCTACAACTCTATGATAAATCGGCAACTTCAGCGTGCTGATGAAGAACCTGCGATATGACTAAAAGCTCCAGAACAGCTACTAGATGGACAAGATGGTGAGACTGTTACCTCAAGAGTTTATTTGGAATCTTGAGTGTTTGGACTGAGGAAATCCAGCTCTGGGTCCAGCACGTCTGGCGGGACCTTACCTCTTCTTCAAATAACAAAAACGACAGGGCTCTTAACGCAGAGACGCACACATTAAGACGCACACGCTCAATAAAAACACGTAGATGCATTCACACACTCGCATGCCTGGCAGGAGAAGTCACTTCGTCTTGTGTTCCTTCAAGCGTCACTGTCCTTCGCTGCGATCCAAAGTGCACGACGGCAACAAAATGTACAGTCCTTCAGTCAGAGACAGACCCGGCTCAGTAAGGGACAGACGTGATGCGTGGCGGTTCCGGACGCAGCCGTCTGTGCGTTACTGCAGGCTGGATGAAGAGTTCTTCCAAAGCGCCGGAGCGGCTGCTTTGTAACAGGGCGCCTTCTTGAAATGGGGGGGAGCGGAGGACAGGGGGCTCTATTGTCCAACTATCAACTCACACTGAGGTTTTCTACTGTCGCATCTGGTCAACATCCTCCAAGGATTCAATACTACTGGACTGGATGAGGAGAAGGCGGGTGAACGAAGCACTCAGCTGAGAGATGAAAGCAGCAGTAGAGGGGGAGCGGTGGACTGAGGATGGGATGTGAGGGGGGGGGTGCAGGGTGTGGGAGTGGGTGGGGGGGCTCTGTCTCTCAGCCCTCCATCCCAAAGTCCTCTGTGAACTTCTTGACCTTCAGCAAGTCTTCAGTGTTGACTGTGGGACGGGTGGTGGACAGGGAGCGCAGCATGTCCGACTGCAGAGGGAGAGGAAGACAGAAACTGCGATTCATTCAGTTTCACCCAACACACACACACACACACTGAGCCCAAGGGCTGAGCAGTAACAAAGTACATTAAACTTGAATACTGTACTTTATTACACTTTTTGAGTATGTGTACTTTGGAAACTTTTGAGGAACTTTTGTGGTTCTAAAGCAGGATGGATGATTGTTTCCCTTCGTATTCTCGAATGTAGCGCACGGTGCGTGTATCTCACCATGCACACTATGGGCTCCAGTAGCTTATCACTAGGCACGTCCATCCAGGTCATCTCTATGGCTGCAGGGTCGCCAGGGGAACAAGGGGTCAGGAGGTCGTCCACCATCACCTGGTTATTGCTCCGGGATGGACCGCGAACCTGCCGGAGAAACAACAGGACGCAGAAATCGTGTAAACTGATAAAAAACCCAAGTAACCACGTGCGCTTTTCTCGAGTTTCTCGCGAGCTCACCTTTTTGAAGTGCGTTGCGGACTGGACCTTCCTGACGGGCTGCATGAGGGCGTCCCGGACGATGATGCTGATGTCGGCTCCGGAGTAGCCGTCGGTTTTGCGGGCGAGCTGCCGCAGGTCGGCCTCGCTCAGGCTGTGCGGCGTGTTGCCCAGGTGGAGACGGAACATCTGAGCCCGAGCCGGCTCCTCCGGCAGCGGGATGTAGATGCGCTTCTCGAACCTGGCACACAACAACGGGACAACGTTCCATTCAGTGCAGTGAAAGGTCTCCTTTGACTGACCCTCGCCTGTCGAATCATAAGAAGGGTTATTTGAATGACCCGGGGAAAAAAAAAAAACAAACCCTGTGAAACAAACTCAGGGTGAGGTGAATGCATTTGGAACCGTGACATATTGTAGCGACCTCTGACCTTCTGCGGATGGCGGCGTCGAGCACCCAGGGGATGTTGGTGGCTCCCAGCACCAAGATACCGTCGTTGTTGTTCCCCACACCTACGAAACCAGAGTTTCTGTCAACATGCGCATTTCCTGCTTCCCGTGTTTTCAGATTTTTAGATGACTTGCATGGTGTAGCTTTCTGTTGACGCTCATACACCGTGTAATAAATCCGTAGTTTGATAGCACCTGTTCTTTACTGTGTGTTGTTATTGTGCGTCAGTGTCACCGTTCTTTTTCCTCATCTCAAGCACAGACTCACCCTGCATCTGCACCAGGAACTCGGTCTTGATGCGGCGGGCGGCCTCGCTCTCGTTCTCGTTCCTGGAGCCGCACAGCGAGTCCACCTCGTCGATGAAGATGATCGAGGGCTTGTGTTGGCGGGCCAGGTCGAACAGGTTCTTCACCAGCCTGGGAGACACAGGGACAGAACGTGAGGCGACTGTGAGGACGAGAGGACGTCCACAGAAAGACTGACTCTCTGAACTGGAAATGTGGACATCTCATAGTTAATCACTAAAGTCGATCCGACAGATTCTATATCCCGACAGTTATTCACAGATTGCTGATGATGTTTCATGCTCTGCTGGATCACATGTCCGAGGAGGAGGAGGGGACGTACTTCTCACTCTCTCCCAGCCACTTGGACATGAGGTCTGAGGAGGAGACGGAGAAGAAGGTGGAGTTGTTGGCCTCCGTGGCCACGGCCTTGGCCAGGTACGACTTCCCCGTCCCCGGGGGGCCGAACAGCAGGATGCCTCTCCACGGAGTGCGCTTGCCTGAGAGCAGAGAAAGCCAGAAGAAACGTCGGTACTCGTCTTCCCCAGCAGTCCAGAGCGAGCGCGGACTAAACCGAGGACTGCTCTGCCGACAGTCAAATAAGCAAATATATTGAACTTTTCAAAATCTGTCATAACCTTAGAGCCACAGTGTCCTGCTACCATAGTCCAGATGAGCAGTTTTTGTTTCAATTTTGTTTTGTTTAAATTTATTGAAAATTTAAACCTACTTTGTGGAACACACCCCAGCCCTCCTCACCTGTGTCTTTCATCAACACTGTAACCACAGTCCCGAGTATTCCACAAAGCAGGTTAAGTGAAAACTCGGGACTTTCTTCTCCCTGAAACTCTGGGTTTTCTCTCGCAGAATCAGAGGTGACTTTAACTCTGAGTCAGTTACCTTGGTAACGTACATCTATCAGTTACTTGTTTCAAATGAGCCATTAACAGTCAGCAGTAAAAAGTAAAAGTAAAAAAACAGCCTCTTAAATTACAGTGACAAACAAAAGCAGGAAACCCTAGAGACGCCGATGATTCATTGGATATCAGAATTCTTGACAAATAATATTCTGTGGATCAATCAATTTCAGGTCTAAATCTACCATATTGTAATGTGGATGCATATTTAGCATCCAAAAATATGTCCTGTATGTTTTTGTCTGCGGAAGATCCCACAGTACCTGTAAAGAGGTGAGGGAATTTGATGGGCAGGATGACGGCCTCCTTCAGAGCTTCCTTGGCCCCCTCCAGCCCAGCCACGTCGTTCCACCTGACATTGGGCTTCTCCATTACAATAGCACCTGGACACACAGACAGAACAGGATTAACATCTCCCCGACCTTGAAATGCAGGCAGAATAAGCACTTGATGGCAGACCTGCCGCTAACTGGACAGTTTCCCCCCAAAACAAATCCACTGGCAACTACTGTTTTAGAGGCTTTAATGGGGAGTCGTTTATTTTATTCCTAGATTTATTTAGTTTTTAGTTTGCTATTCATCACTGTTTTATACTGTCACTGTACTATTTAAACAATTAAAACCTTATTTTACTCATTTGTGACTGCACTTTAAATTTTAATTTAAGGAATTATTTACTCTGAGGTTTATTTTCTATGGCTGACAGTCAAATTAGGCAATAGAAGAAAGACTCTATGGCATTCATGTATTTGGCATGTATTAAAATGACATCAGAAATCCCAACTTGCTCCCGTGAGGAACGATTAAATCCACGCGTGTTCACTCACCCATAAGCTGCTCCTGCAGTTTCTTCTTCTCTGGGTTTTCACCCTCGCTGTCGCTATCACTCCTAGAATACAGACAGACAGATGAACAGGAACATGGAAGTGCAGTGAAGCCCACGAAACGCTTGACACTTGTTCACTGACAGAGCAGGACAAAGGCGGCATACTTGTCATTGCTCTGTGCCTCCTTGACGGGCTTCTTGCCCTGTTTGTCTTTATTCTTCAGGTAGTCCTTAAGTTTCTCCGCTCGGTCCAGGTACTGCATGCACTTTGCTCGTATGCTTTCCTTTGCCTTGTCGCTGTGGGCCTCATCTGAAAGACAGATTACATTCCAAGCAAGCAATGTTAATCAACCCACCTATTTTTGGACCAACAGAAGGGTGTTAAGATTCAGGTTTAACTCTCTGACAAGCTTGCAGCACTCACATTTGATGGCATGTAGGAAATATTCCACAGCATGCTGATACAGGCGCAAGGCCTCTTCATAATTCTTTGCCTTGTCTTCTTCTGTGGCTTTAGTCACGAGATCAATCGCTTTCTGCGGTAAAGGCAGAGAAATGAGGCCAGAGAGAGATAATGTCAGAGGATGGATGCATGATGGATCATGGGTGGACACAGAAACAGAGGCAGGGAATGCCCTCATGTGTTCGTCATCCTCATGTCAGCCTGTACACTAGAAATTCAACCAAAACAAAGCATCAACAGATAACATGACATACAATGGGATCCTATTACTTTCTCGCTCTATATCAAATTCCACTGTACTTCTGTGCTTCTTAAATCAAATGTTACATGACATTTTAGTATGAATTATCGTTGCTTGTCTTCTGTTTTATTTTCTTTATGTGCACTCTCCCATAGCTGGAACCACAGCCCAGCTAACGGGATGCTACCGTTATGAACATCCTCCAGCAGGGGTTTGACGTTAGATAGCAATTCAAACACTCTCACCCCACAACCAGAATGAATGTACACTAATGTTCCTGCATAACCAGTGAAGTTAGATGTTTCTGGTAATGTCATTTAAAAGACAACGGACAAGCTCTTTGCAGGATCACCGGACTAAACTGTAACAGTGTTAGCGGGCTTCGGCGTCAGCTGTTTCGCTACCATTGAAGCTGCTGTGTGTGCTAAGCCAAGCTGTAGCATGCTAACGCTAGCTAGCTAAGGTACCCTTGCGCACCTGTAATGTTGACGTTGTCATTTCATCTCACTCTTCTGCTCTCCGCCCAGATGTCTATTCTAACCGACCGTGAATACGCGAAGGAACGCACTCGTTAACAGCCGCGTGTTGTGAGGTGACAGGTGGACATGACAAAACGGCGGCTAATACGCTAGCTAGCCGAGATGACAGCTTTGCACCGAGCCAACAAAACCACAGCAAACACTGCGTCTATCGACAAGCTGGCTTGTGCGAAGATAACTTCCGGTTTATACCTTCAAAATATAATGCCAACCGACAAGTATTTTCCTTGAAAATGACCGAATACACACACTCACCAAACTTTAGCAAGCATGCATCATGGATGTACTCTTCTTTAAATTGGACTCGTATCTCTTTTTCACTATCATTAGGAGTGCTATATACAATTTCAGTTGAAGACATAAACCGACATGTTCCGGTCGCATAGCTAAGACTTGCAACTTGACGAGTGGTAACGACAGTGGCAGATGTTCCAGGGGACTGCGGCTGCCCCCACCTAGTGGCCATATTTGTGCTTTGTTTTTGTTTGAATGACAATGAATGAATGAAGTCAGGTATATGTGGTCCACATTGCAGAATTTAACACCTACATCTTTCACAACAAACCACCCACAAACTTACTTCATTTGTAACAGTTTTATTGGTGGGTATTTACATTTGAGATTATTACATTGCTATCATACATTGTATACTGTGTCTCGGAAGGGAGTCTAAAATACTTTGCATATGACGGGTTGTTGCAGCAGTGCTCGGCCCTCTTGTGACTTTACAGGTTACTGATTGTGTTGGACGCAAGCTGCCACAGATATTACCTTTGGTTTAAAAACCCCTTCTTTGAAGCACTGCTTTGCATAGACAGGAGAGCCAGGATGTCATGGTTGAGAGAAAAGGAGATGAAAAAGAAATCACTCGAAAAAGGAGATGAGGTGTACATTCACAGGTTTAACGAGGTTTGACAGATTAGTGCATCAAGCTCAAAGAGGGACGGCCTGTAGCATGCTGGAGGCTGGCTGACTTCAGACAATCACATCTGTGCAGCAGGTTTAAACGTGATAAATGAAAACAGTTGTGGCAAAGTAGGATGACAGGATGCGACACTTGACTGTTGCAGGAAGACTTCATTTCAGACCAAGTGTTGCTCAAAACCCCTCCACATGCACGACATTTGAAGGGAGGTAAAGTCTGCTTCTCCTTTAACACTGCCTTAATCACAGCCTGAAAAACTGCTGTGTAGCCCCAGGAGCTACGTGGTTACACATTTTTTCCTTTCATAACCAAGCCCAAAAAGTTGTTCAAACCATCACAAGGACAGAGTCCAAACAGAACAGAGGTCCTTTAGACAGGTGATTGTGCTCCTTATCTGAGGACAGAAAGGTTTTCCTATGTTGCAAGGTCAGTGGACACAACGGTACATTGTTGGAGGTCTAAAAAGACACAGAGGCTCTGCTGGAGGGTAACTTCAGCAACATGTAACATACAACCATGATGAACTCATGAATCAGGTGTAGGCACCCGACTGAACACACATAGAGAAGATCGTAATTACTGTAACTAAATTCAACTCTTTTAGAAAAACTTTCCCTAAAGCCGGGACAGAAATAAAATTGCTGTTTTTATGGTAATCACTACTGACGGAAATCATAAGGTCTGCAATGGGATTTAAGTTCAAATCAAGTTTCACAGGAGCATAGTTTCTTGTCCTCAGCAAGAGTAGTTTGCTAAATCCATTTAGTAGCCCCCCCCCCCCCGGAGCTTTCAACTGCATTTCACTGTCTTCATCAGTGGATGGAAATTGCCCATTTTTCATCACGAGACCTCAATATAGACCACTATGTTGATGAAAACAACCTGGAAACAGACACCTGTGTCCAGAAAACGGGCATGAGTGAACGCTAAAAATAAAATTCTTCACTTTTCCCGGGAGTTCTGGAGGTCTCTTAAGTTGGTCCCTTGATGGTTGCTGACACTTGTGGGATATGTGGAATGAGTTACATCATTGGTCATGATCAATGATACCTAAGCAACAACTATATCTCAGGATTGGGTACTTTCATCCTACCATGTGTATATTATTTGAACATCTGACAATGTTTCGTCTTTTTCAGGGATGTTAACTGCAAGAATATGGCCAGCACTACAGTTTTCTTGTCTGTTTTCTCTGACGTACCTTGTCTGCATGCAGCAAAATTCCTTTCCTGCTAACGTTTGGTTTTCTCTTGTTTCCATTTCAGCCAATTGTGTCTTTCTTTCTTTTTCATATACTATAAATATATTCAACATTGCAGTTTAGATTACTAAAATACAATGGTACCTCTGTCATGTGATGGCGCACCTTGTAACAAATTGTTTTAACAGTCCTTGGCCAGAGAAATGATGTCATAGAATGGATAAACGTGGAAAAGTGGAATGAGATGACGGCGTCACTGAGACGGAGACATGGTAGTGTAGGTGAAGGAGGTAACACACGGTCATGTCATACATCATCATCTGACATGGAGTTTGATGTCATGCTATCATGAGCTATACTCTTAAAAAAAACACAAACGACATAAAAACAAAGTAATATTGTTGACACTATAAGAGTAATACTATTGCTTGTGCATGTCGAAAGCTTAAAAGTTATCGTGTGAAATAAATGGACCAATTACAAAGAGCGTCTTTGTCTACATGTAAAAAGGCACGGTTGGCGATCCTGATTACGACAGTAGTTTTGGATAATGTGCTAAATTGTGAGTCTGCCAGCGGGCACACTATCAAGCCAACAGAAACCTGGAGTAGAGACACATACACAACGCACACAGACCCAGACCTCTCTTCATTCACACATTCCCTGCCCAATCAACTGCATTCTGACTCTAAAACAGCACTCGCATGTCAACACAAATACATTAGACTGAGCCTGACGTACATTAGAAGGCTGCTGTGGAATGATAGGCATAGAGTAAAAACAGGGAGCGTTCACCAATTTGTGCTCGGCTGTGTATTCATTGTCTAAAAAAATCCTTCCTTTCCTATTCTTAGTAACACTGGTGATGTCATCTCATAAGCACATCACAGCATTTCAGCTTGTGTTTTTGCTAACCCCAGATCACAATGACAATTAATACGTTATCATGTGGAATGTTGTAAGATTGTCAATAGCTAATTTTTTTTGCATATTGTAACTGACTTCAAGCTAAGTGCCACCTCCTGTTACCTGCGGTACACGACTGCAAGAGGAGACGTTGGAGGAGAAGGCACATTTTGTGAGACAATCAACAATACAACTCCTTGGGTTAAATCTTCCCTGCAGCGCCACCTCAGGCCTAACTTTAGCTGTGAATGGACAAACTGGAAAATACAAATAAAAAAAGTTGACCCCCCCCCCCACCCCGTGCTTGGGCCCGTCCGCACAGCCACGCCGCTGCTGTTGGTGGCTTCACGTCAGCAGGCCCATACGAGTGAGCTTGGCTGACAGGAAGGAGTGAAGGACGAACACCACCGGCTTCGGACCAGAGTGGAGGTCAAACACCTGGAGGATGACGGGAAGGAGGAAGTGAGGGAGGAAACGGCAAGGGCAGATGCATCAGGAATAGAAACAGATGTGGAAAAAAGAAAGAAAACAGTAACAGTTGTCATAATCTAAGATACCATATATGACTGCATTTATTTACAGCATATTGTGTTATATTTGAAAACTGTCTCTTTTAATTTCACTTTTTGTTCCTTTCATCCATTGCTGTCTTGTAGTAGTTAACACGATTCACTTTGTTAAGTTGGTAAATTAGACATCTATTTACTTTATTACATTATGAATGAATTTTGCTCCCAGTCTGTTCCTTGAAACAGCTGCTCTTTGTTTTCCAGAAAATAATAGAAAAATTCAACGTCAGTGGAGTACAGTGCAACAACAAAAACTTCTTTTTTTGTCACATCACTTCAATGTGAGAAACACATTTAATATATAAAAAACAGAGTATCTCGATCTGTATGTGTGTATTCACCATACAGGTCGATTTGTGAAGAATCTGCAAATGTATATTCATGTTTATCAAGCTAAAATACCAAACATTTCCAGGTTCCAGCTCCTACACTGTGAGGATATACAGATTTTTTTCCCTCTCTGAGCCATTTGATGACATCACCTTTGTCTTGAAGAATGGTTTGATAAGTCATTTTCAGACTGAGCAATCAAAACATAATCACCATGTTTATGGATAATGAAAAGCTAAAAAGACTTTGAGTTACTAATCTCAGTGCTTTCTGGCAGGAGTATAAAACGGTAAGAAGTCATGTAACAGTTTATAAAATATGACAGTATATCAGATTTTTTTTTCCCCTCATGGATCTAACTCACCATTTCTCCCTCTGGGCCCCCAAAGTCAAGGTAAAGGTTGCGTATTCCGTCGTCAGCAGACATTTTGAGCTTCTCGTAGGGGTATCTGTACAGCACGGCGCCGCTGGCTGGGTCGGCCGGCTCTCTCGTCACGGTGAAGCCCTTCTCGTAGTGCAGCGTCAGCCGGACATCCTGCCTGTTCAACGTGCAACCTTGCGATGGAGGAGGGGGAGAGGGAAGAGGTTGAGAGCAGCAGGTGTACAGGTAAGCGCGGGAATGAGATCCATCTGAAGTCACATCCTGTATTGACAGCTGGTTAAATTTGTTCCTCATAATGTCTGGTAGGGATGTTGGTAACTTCCTGTATTAACACAAAAAAGTGAAACTATCCATCTCTTAACATGATAATAATAACAACTTCCTCAGACCAACTTAAGCTGCAGCATCCAAATGAAACTGAAGGGGATGCTCCTCTCTGCTGCAGCTTTGACTGTGAGGTCATTTGATCCAAAAATATTTCCATGTGTATGACTGTAACCTGAATGGCCTGAATGTTCCTGCACAACTGCATGTTTGTGTAGCAACAGGACAGGGGGAGGAGGAAAAAAAGAAAAGAAAAAGAAAAAGCGCTAGGCTTTTTTTTTCCCAGTGCTGTTCTAGCAGCCAGCTATTGTTCTGCACTGAGTTGAAGCATTCCCCTCCGCTGGCTCCCACTTCTGCTTTTCCTCCACAGAACTGCTGGTGAGCCGCTCACTGTCAGCAGCTTCCTGTCACACTCAGAGCGCTCTGGAATTTAAAGGCCTATATACACACAATCATATTTTAGCTCTGCCTATCTTGGAAAAAAAAGGGGATTTGTGTTTAGTTTGTGAACAAATATTTCTCTAGAAAACTAACCTCCACTTGCCTTTCACTAAGGTTTCACACTGTCGCAGTGTATAAAAGGACACGCCTTCGTCCGAACTCATCCAAAGCCGCACATGATCGCGGTGCTTATTCAGTGCTGCGCTGTGCGGACGAAGGGGATATGACGTAAAAATCTTTATCGAGACAAATAATTTGTTTTACCTTGATAAAGATAGAATGGCCAGGATGTAAAGTATGTGAACCCTGTGAACTGACCTGGTTTTCTGCATTAATTGGATCATAATATGTGATCTGATCTTCATCTAAGTCACGAGATACAAGTATAATCTTACGTGCCCAAGATCATGATGCTCCCTTCATATATAGGTAGTATATTATGTTAAATTAATGTGTAAACAGCATTTGAATACTGAAGCTAGGAAGAGTCTATTTTATATAGTGTATGGTCTTTAACCCTCTAGCAATCTATCATACTTTATAAATTGTGTTTGGTGTAAACAAAATGTTAATATGCAAAGAAGGAGTAACTACAGCTCTCAGATAAATAGAAGGGATTAAGCCCAGTGTAGCGGTATTAAATAGAAATACTCAGGTAAGGTGTTACTTTATACTGCAGCGTATCACTGGTGGTTGGGGCTTTGTCATTTTACTTACATTTTTTTTAAATCGAGTAATTAGAGTCAATTGATTCATAATGTCGATAAGTTTGGTTTCTTGCTAAGCCACAACACCTACCATTATCGCAACATTACGCAATTCAATTCAACAATACTATGAAATACAGGTTCAAAATGATCAAGGTGTGTGTGTGTCAGAGTCTGCAGCACTAGAGTGGATAAATCCGTGCTACTGACTAAAAACTCTTACTACAGGCTAATCACCTGCAGCTCACACCCACACTCACCAATAGAGACTTCTTTGATGAGTTCAGCGGCAGCGTGTGCCCCCTGCACGAGGGCTCGCGTCCACGAGGACAAGTCCCAGTGGGTCTCCACGCGGAAGACGTGGGACTCGATGCCCCGCCCCGTGCCCGTCCGGGTGGCAAACACCAGGTCCGACCCCTGGGCAGGGGAGCTCCGTGCGCTGCCAGAATGAACCAGTCTGGAGAGAGAGAGAGAGAGAGAGAGTGAAGATACAGGCACACTCAACATTGTCAAGTCTGTGCTACTGCAAGTTAGCAAATTTGCAAAGACTCCTGGGAGAGTTTCTCTTTAGTCCTCTGAAGCTGCTAATTAAAAGTTGCTGAGGGTCCTGGTCTAAAAGATGACTGACGCAAATCTACTGCTCTATTTCATGGCATTTAGTAAATAGTATGAACTGGGTGACTTTGTAGTTCTTCAGTATATTTTAACAGGGGGAGGTTCCCTGTCCCCACCACAGTTCCAGTTTATTTTCTCATGTTTACGTAGCATATGTAACACCAGACTACCACTGACTTTACCCACAACCTCGCCCCTTTTAGTTTCACTATGATTTTAACTTGAGCAACTGCAAACCTCCAGGTACTTACCACAGATTACAGTGTGTAGATCATGTGCTGCTGATAGATGAAAACCACTCAACAGTCAGCTTTTTGCAATATATATTGTTACCTTGCAGAGAATCAACAATGTACATGCATACATTTCCCATCCAAATGCATGGCAATGTACATTAATGGAAGAGCTGGACCTGTGAGAGATCTGAACATTCTGGCAGTGTGTCTTTCAAGCCGTCTGCCGTCTTTACCTGGTGGCGAGCAGTGGGTGTGTGAGCATAGGCATGGACCAGGACTCTCTGTTCCACGGCACTGACTCAAACAGCAGGATGTCCTTCTCGGTCAGTGCCATGACCACAGGCCTGTACTGCTGCCGCCCACCTTCCAGCTGGACCTGAGAGGGAAAGTCGGGGGTATTGTCAGATGATGTGACTTGTGTATTCTTATTGTGGGTAAGCCTAGGTATGCGTAATAATTAAAAAAGCTCCATAAGTTCCACCATAAATGTTATTATTCACCTTTTTCCATAATGTGTAAATATTTCTAAAAATAATTTGATGGGGTATAAACCAGACGTATGAGGTAGAGTTATAAAATGTTTCCAGTTTCATTTATCAGTTAAATTCATACCAAGAGGAGTAGAGAAATCTTAAGTTGATGTCACCACATGTGATGGAACTGTAAAACAGCACAAATTCTCCACAGTACCATTGGAAACAGTTTTTCATGGTACTTGGCAGGAAAGCTGAGCTTCCACAGGTCCTTGGTGGATTTAGTCTGTGTCAGTGTCGTCTGTCTCTTCATGTGATCCCAGACTGACTCCATGATGCTGAGATCAGTGCTCTGCTGCAGGACTCTTTGTCTTTGTCACTGAAGATAATTCTTTATGACTACAGCTGTATGTTTGGGGCTATGGTCCTGCTGCAGAATGAATTTGTGACAGAGCCGACTGCTCCCCGGTGGTACTCCATGATGGATAAGGATCTCAACATGGACAGTGCCAAGAGCATTTGCGTAGCAGTGTGGTACAAACAGGGCAGCGCGTGTTTGTCTGAGTCATGGCTGAGTGACTGCACTGTTGGTGGAGTTCAAGTGAAAGGCAATGACATTAAAGCCGACAGTATGTTTGTGAGTGCAACTGCGGTGAGTAGGTGGGCTCAACAGGAAACAGTCGCGCAACGGAAACTTCCATTGGCGTTTCCTGTTTGAGTCCGGTCAAGATAACAGGGAACCACACGTCCTTTTATTCAACCTGACTCTGAATGAACACTTCATCAAAGTCAAAAGATATCATTCAGTCTTGTTCCACAGTTCCCTTTTCTGTGGAAATGTTTAAATTTAGGACTACAGCTAATTCGAGGAAACACGCTCTTCCTCTGTGCTTCTGCAGTGATGACGCCAGAGCAGAAATGCTGGCCTGTGTTTGAGGTCTGGCTGTGAGCAGTGGTGTAGGTGTAATGAAACAGGTACTGTAGCGAGCTGAGCTGAAAAATAACTGCTGCTGATGTCCTTCTGTGTTTAAACCATATATTTATCTGAACTGATAAACTACTGTATTCCCATACTACCATCTAGGAATGTGCTGATAAAAAAAGATTATTGTGTGATTATCTTACCCAATTCTAATTAATCAGCTACAACTGACCTAATCTAATGTAATAGAAGTAAAGTAAAGAAGTAGTTCCTCATTTGGGGAAATACTAGTTCCCCATCTTGCTGAGCATTAGATGAGAAGATCAATATCGCTTATGTCTGTATGCTGTAATATGGATCCAGCAATGAATTAGATTTTGTTAATGAATTTCAACCCAGCAGACACCCTAGGAAGTCACTGCCTTAGCACACAAAAATGATTAAACAAATGAGTTATGTGAAGGCAAATAAACTTTTCAATTATTTTTTTAACTAGACAAAAGCAATGGTGAAAGAAGATAAAGAAGTGGTTTGCCACATTAATATTTTGTTCTATTTACTGTTATATATATATATATATATATATAAAGGAGAGATAAAAGATGACATGAGAGAGTTTTTAGCCTCAGAGTTTAACAGATTCAAAAATAAAACCAGTTTTAGGAACCTGGCCCTGCTTTCAGACATATGGATGACTCGCTGGACAGCCAGCAGGATATAATACAGACAGTTGACAGTTACTTTTAATAGAGACAGTTTGACATTATCCCTCAGTGTTTGTGCTACGATAGGCTAAACGTGCTGGACTTACTGTAGCTTTCCACTGGACAACACCATATTGACTTACTGATTTTGAGATAAAATAAATATGAAACAGGATCAGAAGTTAATTAGATGGTTCGAATTTTGCTTTTTAGCGAACAACCTCAAAAAAATCCATTGATGTTTTTCCTGTCTTAACCTGTTCTCTGATGCTGCACAGAATCGAATACTTTAGGATTAGCAATAAGCCCGAAGCGACGGATTAGGGATGAAGTGATAGTTAATGCCAAAATTCTGAAAACGTGACAACTGGGATGGTCATGGCAGGTGCAGCAACATGTGCGCCAAAACTACACGCCAAGACTCGTATACAGAGATATTTCTGCTTTTGAGAGGATTCATGGGGCCAAGTTGTAGACAACCAAAAGTAAGCATGCAATCTGTGACAACGAGCATTTTGAGCAGGAGGAGGAAGAACCTCGCCACAGTGACAGCAGTTTCAGTCAGTTTAACTGAACTTCACCTAACCTGCACATGATCACATTTAGTTAGGGACCATCACTCAATTACTAGCTGACTGAAATGTTATGTAAGTATATGCTGACTCACATGAGGATTACAATAACATTAACATAAACAATACAAACTTGTAGCTAACTCATTTTAATTGGGAATTTGTCATAATGTTAATATTAGTCAACAGTTAGTTTTTTGTCAATGCACAATCAATGGTATATTATTGTTTTGTCTGCTTATAAGGAATATTTGTAAGACACTTTTCATGTCATGTGATCCAGTGGATTAAGTCTATTCTAAAATCTGTAAACACCACTTTATATAGGACAATTAGCACTTTGCCTATTTATTAGGAATATGTATTATACTAATGTTTTGTCACCATTTAAGTCAGTGCTCAGTTTGCTCCACTGATTTTATGTGAGTGTCCAGCAGCCTTTGTTGTTTTCTATTTTTTTGCCATGTAATTGAATTTGGTATTGATTACCAAATTTCTAGTATCATGAAATCCCTTATCAAATATACAGTATAATATGACATGCGACTGTTAAAGAATGCTTAAAATACCTGTTCAGCCAACCAGCCAATGTGTTTGAGGTGAGGGTGTGTGGAGGTGGAGGACGAGGCCCCTAGGTAGGCGTTGATGTGAGCCAGGGTCTGCGGCAGCAGGGCGGCGATGTTGGTGTGGATGGCAGTGAACCAGGAGTTGGCAGAGGGGCCGTCTTTGCAGCGCAGCACCACTGTGTGCTGGCCATCAGGAGAATGAAGTTCCAGCAGTCTGAAAGGAGAAGTGAGGAGATTCATCAGTTTATCTGCAGACCGGGGACTAGACATAAAAATGTAGCTGTCCTATAAACAATTGTGGGAGATGTGTATGACATATTTCTTTTTGCATATATTTTTAATTGAAAATGCACTGAACATATATTAAATATGCCTCGACACAATATTTGTTTCTATGTTATCTTCCTCTGTGGATGACCTCACTGTGTTCTGGATTAACTGAGTTATGACTTCGAAGCTTTCTTGACAAAAACATGCTTTGGCCAGCTTCAAAGAGTTAAATGCTATTTTGTCCAAATCAAACAACCTGCATTCAAACTGAAGCTAATGGCTAAATTATCAGTAAACATATCAGTGAAAACCGTTTGGGATTTGAGACAAACTGCACTCAAAAGAGGAACAATGATAACATCTTCAAAAAGTGATATGACAGATGCACAGTATATGAGTTTGACACCCACCCACCTGTTGCAGCAATGTTTGGAATGGTAATAAACTTCAAAGCTAATATTCTATCATGAAGTCCTGGTATTACCTTGTTACACCACTTGCTGGGTGTTTGTCATATTAATTTATTAGTCTTTCTTTAGATGCTCATCTGTTTAATATCCACAACCACGCAGTCTTTTCATATCTCCCAGCAAACATTCCAATCTAATGAGGAGAAGTTGGATAGAGGAAAGAAACCGCACACACAACCACACCTAAACTCCCACATACTCAGCACCTTCTCTCAAACATGCACACAAATATGGAGGAGTCTCGTAACAGACCTGTTCTCCAGATCTGGCATGGTGAGGTTCCTGCTGATGAAGCACATCCTCAGGCTGATGACCTTTCTGTCTTTGGACGAGGAGGAGGAGCTGCCGTGTTTGGGCGACCCCGAGTCCTCGCTGCCGCTGTAGCTGGGCGACTGCGGGCGGATGCCTTCCCACGGCAGGTCGGCCACGAGGGACGGCTTCTTGAAGAGTGGAGAGACCTCACGGATATACTTCACTGCAGAGGACCAGAGGAGAACGTACATATCAACTAATGTATGTCCAATACACAGTGATGTAATTGAGAACCAGGCTCCGTGGTTGGCTGATGTCCATGGTCTAAGTGTGATTGTGGAGAGTTTTTACTTTATAACATAGTATCATTTAGATCATTATTCAATAGCCACAACAGAAAAGAGTTGGAGGATGTAAACGATGAGCTGAAAGACACTAAAAGTCCAGAGTCATGTGATAATTCTCCATGTCACTATGAGTGTATAACAATACTGATTACTGCGGCAAAAAAATCCATATTCTGAAGCCTTCTCGTGTGGTGTAATTTTTCTAGAAGAATCAGTGCTGCTAAAAGCAACAGTGCCAAACAGAGGGTCAACAAATTAATTGTATTGCTGATTTTAAAACAACAACATTAAATAACTACATTTTGCCACCTGATTATTATGGAAAATGCCCGAATTCTCCTGCTCTAATTTATCACATTTTAAAATTTGTTGCTTTACTTTGTTATGTAGCATTATAAGTTGCGTATGTTTAGTTCTGGGCTGTTCCGAGCGGAAAACAGGCAATTGAAGTTGTCACCTGAGACACCAGAGTGGCACGGTGGTGCAGTCGTTAGCGCTGTCGCCTTACACCAAGAAGGTGCAAGTGACTGTAAACTGCCCTTAGGTGTGACTGTGAGTGTGAGTGTGGGATGGATGAATTGTAAAGCAAAGCTGCAAAACACTGAGAATGACAATTCAACCGGTTTCACTTCTGGTTCCAATGACTTCTTCAAATGAGCCATAATCTAGTCCATGCAACATACATAAAATTCTTTCCCTGAGCACAGACAGATGGATAGATATCGTTGTTATGGTCCCGCAGGAAATTTGTTGAAACAACAACCCTTCTCCTTCTTATCATGACATAATAAACACATCAGTTTTCTATAGTTTGTTTGGCTGAAGCAAACCACAGGCCGAGTCGAAGCAAGACAGCTGGTCAATATCTATCAGACCTCCAGCAAACAGCGTGTTGATAGTCTGACCATCTGTGGGATTCTGCCAAATAACACCCAGTCACTCAAGATATATGGTGTGGCCAGCCATAAACCGGGCCATGAGGAACCACTCAGAGATGTTTTCTGAAAGAAGTCAGCATTTAATCTGGTTTTAAATACACTTGTGGGCCCAGTCAGGGCAAGACTTTTTAAACATGGCTGGAGAAAGCCGTGGTTTGGGGAAGAGATTGAGTGTTAGTCCAACCTGAAGTTTAAACACACCTAATTACTGATACACTATGTTTTCCTAAATGAAAAGGACACTGATCATATTCCAGCCAAGAACTTGGAGCAACAGTGCCTGCTATCTTCCAGCATGGCTTAAAAGGACATAATGGTCCCCTGTGTGAAATTATCTTAGAAAAACAAGAGCTGACTTGGCCGTACAGCTGTGAGCTTGGCAGATCAGATGTTTGGAAAAGGACGACTTCTGCTCCAGTGTGGTGGATTCACTTTCCAAATTTGGTCCCGAGGCCTTGAACACCTCCCGCCCTCACTGCTGGCACACGGTCACTTGCCCTCGCTTACTCTTTAATCTTCCCTTGTACATGACATGACTGTGCTTTATCTCCTCAGCATTTCCTTCGAATGCAAGCGCTCTCAGTCATTTTGCATGCACAGGAAATGTGTGTGTGTGTGTGTGTGTGTGTGGGGATATGAGAATTGAAAGAGACAGTGTCTGGGTTTATATACGTCTTGGACCATTAGGTTCATCTGCTCTTTATGAAACCTGAGACCAGACTCTCAAGAGGTGAGGTCCTCCTCAGACTTAGACTGAAACATTAGGTTTGTAAAGGTGTGTGTGTGTACATTAGAGAGAAAGTCTGAAGCAATGTGCTGGACTCTAAAATGAGCTCAGTGAGAGATGCAGCACTAATGACTGTGCCGTAGAAGCAGACAGAGCTGCACAATGCTTGAGTCCCTGCATGCTTGTGTGTACATTACGCTATGCATAACTCAGATTAAAGGGCGGGGCTGGTAGTAACGCTGAGGCAACAAGTCAAGAAATCAATTCTCCTTTCACTCCAAACCGTACCGCCCTTCCCGACAAGGTCTAGGCAAACGCAAGTGAACGTGAGAGCATTCCTGAATGCACATGGTTGCTTCTTTTTCCTGGGGGTCATATGTAAGAGAATGTCTCTGCTGCAAAGCCCCACTTTCAGACTAATAATCAGGTCTGGTGCAGAGATGTTCAGCTGAGATATTTTCCAGCCACAGACTTGAGGCTCTCTGTGGTTTGTAAATGTTTATATCTTCAAATAGTAGAGGAACAACTCAGTATCACTGCGCTTATGTCCTCTGTTAACAGCTCCACAGCTGTTAGCACCAGAAGTTATAACACTGATCCAATAAAAGGAATATTAACCCATTTTCCATTTATATGTTTGTATTACTCAAAGGACATGATAACATAATTTGAATAACTAAAGGACACAACTGACAGCTGTGTTTGTTAAAAGCTGATGCATTTAACTGTTAAATGAAGTTATTGACAATCATTTTGACAATGCATATTTATGCAATTGAAGGTGTTTTTCCCTTCTTCATTCCTAATTTTATGTCAAACATATACACATTAAATGGTAATATTTTTTATAGGGCTAGAAATACTGATAGCAGCCAATTATACTTCTACCATTTACACAAATGTGGATTTTAATGAATAATATTCATGATATACAGGGATATCTTGCATGTAGAATTCAAAGTACTATTTAAATGTGGGTGAAAACGTCATGTGATCTCAACTGCACGTCCCCCTTGCCATGTCCATAAACTAGGTTACTGTTACGCTAAAATAAAATGGAGACAATTTTGAGCTGTTCTGTACAGATACCATAAAGTTGTTTTCTGAAAATGCAGCTTCTCAGTGAAGTGAGACAGCAGACTGGAATAACACTGAATCTAACATGTAGTTTATCATCAGGCTACATAGTTAATTTGAATAAATTCCAACATAAGTTTTCATCGTTTCTTACATAATTCTGTTTTAAGTGAAAGCCTTGGTTTGACTTGTAAACAGCACACAACCAAAAAAGTACTAACAGTATGTTCGCAATGGGCAATGGATAATGGTGAATATTGGATTACACAAATCAATTGGATAAGATTATGAGGAAAATGTTGGCCTTGCAAGACAGGTTGGTGTCTAATAATATGCTTATGTTTTCTAGACCAGGCAGCAGGCAGTATGACATTTTGAGCCCTGATTTCGACACAATGGACACAACTCCAGCTGCAGAGGCAGGCATCCCTGAATTTGAGTATAAAAGAAGATGAAGAAGTGAAGTTCAGTGTCATTGTCACTGTCACAAAAAAAAAGGTATAGAAAGTGAATAAACAACAAGAATCTAGTGTACAGCAAAAGAAGGGACCCAAGGTGATGCCCAGAGGAACACCAGAACAGTAAAATTAACTTTCCACATAACATGAAAGATGGCAAAGATGAATAGGACCATGAGTCCACAAGTCCCTGTAGAAAAATGAAAAAAAAAATGTTCAAAACAAAATATTTAAAAGTTCTCACATTAATAATTCTAACATTATTGAGTGATAAATTGGTAAAATCACATTACCCTACAATCTGTGGAAGAGGCTATTGGTATAAACATAAACAATCACGTTGGTTTGAAATATACAGTCAGACTAAATGTTATCTGTGCAAATGTGTAAACGTTTTAGAGAACAACTCTTTGAGACAGTTTCACGCAAGAGAAAGTGAAAGCATTGCTTTATGAGCATCATTGGGAGTAAGCAGTGTGACAGGTCTGCACACATGTTTTTCTGACTAATCATGAGTTCCAGCTAGGGCTGGGTTTCATCGGAATATCATTAATCCTGTATTTTGAGTAAATAGATTTTAATCACATAAATATAAACAGAAAAGCATGCTGCAGAGACCTGTATTAAAAAGGGTATTAACAATGGATAAAGATAAATCTAAAGCTGAAGCATGATACGAGGAGCATGCTGCATTGCCAGGCATTTGCATGTTTTCGTGTTTGTGTGTGGAGCAGTGACTAATGGAGAACGTCAGTGAGCCTGAGAGAAAGAGTGCATGCCATATACAATAAATACTCCTAAGTGAGGGGTTATAAACACAAGCTGTTTGTGCAGACTGTGATTTGTAGTGATGGAAGTCTTAAAGTAAAGCACTGGGACAAAGATGAGCGTGTGGACAACTGCAGAGATGGATTTATTTTCTGAGCCATGAGGAAAGAGCTTCTTCAGCCAGAAGTGGAGCCGACAAACAGCTTAGATCACTCTGCATTCGGTCCTCCCTTTCTCTTTCTCTTCTTCTTCTCTCCCTCTTTCACAGTTGTGATGTTAACCATGCACATTTGCTCAAATCTCAACAAATGGACCAGCTGTTCATGTGCTATCATGGGTCAATAATATGAAAAACACCTCGCTAAAATCACTTTGCAATTCCAACACTAACAAAGAAGACTGGATTACAATAAACTAAAAACATGTTAGATATTATGGTAAATCCTATTCTCTACTTCTATGATTTTTTTTATTGTGTATAATTATATCCTTGTCCTGTCTTTCAGGTTTCGCTGTCACATATCTTCACAACCCAAAACTCCTTGAAACTTAGTTGTGAAAAACCTCTGCGGCAGTCAAGCTTGTGAATGCTCGGTTTGTTGGCAGCACGGACCGTTGTGCATCTGCTTCTGTTCATTTTTTTTTCCCAGTGCGGTTGAAATGAAAGGACTTGGACCACTGCAGTCTTTGATGTAGCCACAGAAATCAAATCCATCGTCATGGGACGGAGGCTCTTTTAACAGCTGAGAATAAATGCTACAAACAGCGTTATCCACTGTCCTGTTCTCATTACTACTGTCAACTATTTGGCTGCAATACAGTGCCTCATGCCAGACACTGTATGGCGTTTAATATGACTTATAAATGTTTAGAAGGAGCCACCTATAATATATACAAACAAAAGGAAGAAACGGTCAAACTGCATATTTCCTGGAAAGCATTTTGCAATTCTTTTCAAACACTCGCCTGTGAATTTAACAAATCAGAAAGAATTCTATTGTCATTATACTGAGGTACAATGAACCTTCAGTCACTTCTCTCAAAGACACAAAAAATAGCAGCATCATTAGTATAAAAAAAATAATACAAATCTTATAAATAAATCTTTACATCTTAAGGTTAGCACAGGAGCGGTTTGAGCTAAATGCTAACATGCTGCTAACATGTTCGCCGTCTTATTCTGGCGTGTTGGCATGGTGCTAAATGTTAATTAACACGTGCAAATGGATTAACAGGCTAATGGGAACGTCCATATTGAGTGTTTGGAAAAGAAAGAGGATCATTAACGTGGTAACACTTCATCCTTGGGGGAAGGACCATCATAGTTTTAGCCTTGTGGTCCAGCTAAAACCAGCTGCTGCATGCCCGATTGAGCCGTCAGTAAACGCAGCTAATTAACTACTTAAACTTGAGGAGAGCACCGGTGAGACAACTTTGCAATCGGATAATCGTGACAATGAAGCATTTGAGAGCCAGTGCATCAACATATTCTGGGTTCTTCCCTGTAGATGTGTTTCCTGTACATTGCTATGTTTTCCTCTAGCTAACATTAGCTAGGTATCATTAAGGCAAAAGGTAGAAGGTAAAATCAGGTCCAACAGTTTTTTTTAATGTTATCATTGCTTTTTTCAGATGAGTTTGAACATTTCTCCAAGAAGAAAAAGATGCCTGATGTGGATGATGAAGACAGTCAGGTAACGACACTTCCCAGTCCTCAGCTAGGCCACGAAATTTGGAAGAGAAAGAAACGCCTTCTAGTTCCAAAATATGGAACAATATTTTAATGCTCTTACTGGCTGCCAGATCAAATATTTGCGACGTGAGAGAATGAGCTCACATTACTGTTGGACCAGCAGACAGGCGGGAGTGGAGCAGGACAGAGGATAGAAGGAGAGGAGAGAGCCTCAGACAGAGGTACACTGAGATGGGAAGAATGTGACTTCGGGATGCTCAGTGCTACAGGCATTTAAAAAAAGGGGTAAAAATATCATACCAAGTTGATCAATTCCAATTTTGTAAAATTGTAACATGCTGAAATTGTAAAAAACGGAGTTCTTACAAAGTGCACAAGACAGTTACATTTAATCTGTGGCATGCCCTCCTGGCTCCCACCAATACAGATGGACTCGGTTGCATCTTAGGAGGGACAGACCGAAGGAAAGATTCTGAACCCTGATCCGAGCGCTCGGCCTCGGTTCGTCGATGATGAATTTCAATGATGAGAGTTGAGGAGCTGGCAGCTGACCGAGCAGTTTGCAGATTCCACTGTGTCGCTACCTGCTAGATTGCTCGTGCTAGCGGGGCAGCCATCTGCAGACATGAGACTCAACGAATACAGAGCCGTTGAACTGGCGTGCAGAATTTCCTCTGCTCTCTACGGAGGGGCTGATTATTAAAACTGGATGACTGTGCTCTCCTACGCTGCTGACAGTCCATCTTGGTGCAGGATAATTGGTGCTGTTTGAACGTGCAGGTTTTGCAGGTATGCTCCGCTGTCCTGCACATGGAAGCCCTGTTTCAAATCCCACATTTTAAAGAAAACAAAAAGAAACCAGGGAAAATAGGGAATCTTTGTTCCATCTTTGTTGGATGTAGCATTGGGATTTTTCTTTTGTTGCACATTTCCTGAGTTGCTCCTGCCAGAACCAATAATTCTTCCTCTCCACAGTCTCTCTCTCTTAGATGAATGCTTTTTCCCCTCGCCTTTCTGTCATTAAACACAGATTTAGTGCTTTCTGCTTGCATCGCAGGCCCGTCGTTCGATCTGTCCATCCATCTGCCTGTCTCTCGTTTAGCTCTGTCAAGCCTGTCACTCAGCTCCACTTCTGCTTCTAATTAGGCCTGTCCACAGAGGACTACCGTCTCTGTGCATGTGCATGTGCGCTCACACATTTTGGCCTCAGTGTATATGCATCTACATTAACGCGTGAAAAGGGAAATTCCCCGGAGATGTCAAGCAAACATCCCATGAGGCTGGCTCATCTGCTTGCCTTCCTACCTCGCTGCCTGCAGCAACAGAGGGACTGGGAAAACAGGGAAGAGGATGGACAGAAGAAGAAAAAAAAAAAGAGGACAGGCAAAAATTCTGACTTGACACATATTTGGTTGTGGCCACAGTTGTGCCGCAAAGCTACCCGTAACATGACCCGCCTTGAAACTGCCCTCCTCTCTTCTTTGTCACCACACTCACGCACACACGCAGTAATCATCTTATAGCGAGGCCAAAATAACAAAATAATAGCTTACAGAGCAGCAAGTCAGGCAGTCAGACCCTGGCCTCTGTATTTTTCCCCTAAAACTGCCCAGAAATTCCCCTGTGGTTTGGCCCACTCCTCTCGCCTCTCTCATTCCTCTCTCCTAAATCTTCATGCTCCTCGCTTACATCCCTCCGTCTCTACCTCTCTATCTTCACTCCCCTGTCTCTCACCCCTTTCTGACTGCCCCCCCCACTGCCTCCCCTTCTTCATTCTTCTCTTTTCTCTCTGTTCCCACACCCTACCTCCCCACCTCTGTTTTGTTCCCTTCTTAATATTGTCCATTCCCGCGTTTGCCCTCTCGTCCTCCCCCTTTCCCCTCAAAATCTGTTTCTGCCAGAAACATAATGAGAACAATGTGTCAGAATGTGGCTCCAATAGAGAGAGAACGTGTGTGTGTGTGTGTGTGGTGTCTAGTGTGGGTCCCCCCTACAGTACACACATGCAAATACTTTCACAACAGCATGTATGAATACAGTCAGTGGTATGAACTTTTCTATGGCACCTCACTTCATCATAAAGTCCAGCTTTCATTATTTACGAGCTGGTGTTGCTGTTTAACTGACGCTCAAATTCAAAACCAGTTCTTATTTAACCGGGTTTTTACTATTTAACAGCTGAATGGTTGTACTTACTTTATACGTTCTCATAAAGCTCCAACGATCCACAGAAAATTCACCCGAAACTATTTTGATATGAAGTTACTTTTTTGAGTAAAAATGACAAATGACAAATATTCTATTCATCATATTTTCTCAGATATACGATATGACACACAGTGCTTATTATTGGTAATATAAACCTGTTTTAAAGTCCCTATGCACCCCAGCAGGTGCTTTTCTGTTGTTATTGGCCCGTCACATCACTGTGAGGTGATGCAGTGGACGTACAAAATGATATTGAAGTGAGCTACTATCTAACTGCAAATGAAATGAAATCCTGTGCAGCTGGACCATGTGTGCCCCTTAACCCCCCCCCCACACACACACACACACACACTTTGTTTTTTTTAATTTATCACATTTTGCCAGACTGCTCAGTGCAACAGTGTAAAACAACAAGCTCTGCCTATAAATAAATGTCAGATTAAACACAGAGAAGTTTCCTGATGTGGTTATGCTGGATTTACAGGATTTTGACATCAGCGTGATGAAGTCATTTGATTTGTCAGACACTTCATACACTGGCTTGGCTCAAAACAGACATCCCATTTGGTGATTTTTTTCCTATAAATGCTTTTGAATTTATTCTCAACAAAAATCTATTGCCTTAGGGACAGCCCTGTGATCTAATTGCTAAGATATGTATCATATAATTACTGTGTAATGTACTATGTATGTCTCTCTCTCTCACTCTCCATGTTACCTGTCTGTCTCAGACGAACAAATAAATGAGGAGTCTGCAAAAAAATCATCTTTGAGAAGTTTAAGTTACTCATATTATAACAGTGTACTGAACTAGTACAGGGTCACGTTAAATGCAGTGTCCAATTTGAATGCAGCTCTATTCAGATACCAAATGCATCATATCTGAAGACTATGGCTAGGTTCACACTGCAGGGCTTAATGCTCAACTCAGATTTTTTTGCGAAATCAGATTTTTTTGCGAGGTTGTTCACATTTCCAATTGAATGCGACTTGTATGTGATCTCTGGTGTGAACAAAAGAGGACACGATGACATCACACGCAGCGAGCGTGCTCAGTGTTTATGGAAGTTGCCTAAAGCCTAAAGGAGCTAGCATGGAGAACCTGGTGATGTTAAAGTTGCTGTTGTGCCAGAGCCAGAACATGCAGAAAAATGTTGTGTTAAGGAGGAGAAGGAGAAGGAGGAGGGCGCGGGTTTTGGCGGCAGCAACATCTGATGTGCTCCGCTGCTTTACTGACACTCAGTTCATAAAAATTTTTCGTGTTACGAGAAGAACCTTTTTATACATCTGTGAGCGGCTGCTTGTACCACTCACCGGAGGAAACACGTTTCCGTGGCCTATTTCAGTGAGCAAACGCGTCGGCGTTGATCTTGTTGATGACGTGTGGGTCGGATGAATGCGACCTGGCCGTTCAGACTGAAGTCACGTGTCAAAATATCAGATATGCATCAGTTTCAGGACCACATATCCAAGCGGCCTGGTTCGCATTTGAAAAAAATCGTATCTGTGTCGTTCAGACGGTCATTAAAAGATCAGATACAGGTCGCATGGGGCGAAAAAAAAATCTGATTTGGGTCACTTCAGGCTGCAGTATGAACCTAGCCTATCTCACAGTGCAGTATTTTGAGGCATCCATGTCAGAACGCACAAACCCTGCTCAAACATAAAGGCCTGCATACACCAGACTGCACGGCATCATAATCAAATCACTAAAAAAACAACTATGTCTCTCACAGGCAGATCATAACAAGTTAAAGGAGTCCCCTGATGCCCTCAAACACACCTGCCCCCTCCTCTAACCTGAATCAGAGAGAGAGAAAAACAAAAAACACCTGGGAAATCATGCAGTTGATGTGTGTTCCATATGTGTTCCAAGAGTATCTGTTATATGCCAACTGTTTTACAAAGGCAAAAGCAGATGATAAACAAAAATAATCACATTCATCATTCTCTGCTGAAGTGATGCTCTGCTTAAAGATCACAAATGTCAGCTGGCTGCACTTGGGTCCTGTTTTGGTGGCGGAGGGTCGATTAGACAAATAAAACCACAAACTTTCCTGCACGGACTGAGGTCAACAAGACTTTTCGCACAAAGTCAACAGTCAACAGGCCAGTTACAGGCTGAAGGCTGGAGGCTGGGTCCAGGGGAGGGGCGCACACACAGTGGAGAGGTCGGACCCATTCACCTATTGCTTCTCTTACTCAACAGTATAAGGACACAGTTATTTTTATTACTTAATAAGTTAATCTGCTGATCAACTAAATGACCTTTCTTTAATTATTATATATTATAAATATATTTCAATAACAGAAGAGAGTGTTATCACTAATATTCTGCTATTATAATGACTAAAACAGAATCACTAAACATGGTAACGCTTGTCTGCAGTACAGATTTGACACTGTATGTGAATACAAATCAGTGTTTATTGCATAGCTTGTTGCAGAACCACAATGTAAACCTCACAAACATAACTGAAACATGCTTGGAGCTCCAGCCTTCCATCTCCTTTCAGCTCTGGTTTGGTCTCCACCTGAGACAAACATCTGACTTGATGCTAACCTGCTACATGTTGAGTGTTCGCTGCTAACTCTGAGTGCTGCATTTTTCTGAGATTTGTCACTGAATTGACTTCCTGTTGCAGTTGTGGTTCATGAAACCACAACACTGAGCTGACAGGTGCTGAAATCACAGATGAGGCTCATTCTCTGTGAGCAACATCTTTCAAATTCCAAACAGTGATTGGGGTTTTTTTTCATATAAAATATGTATTTAGTGCTGCTTTAAAGGGTCACGTAATAATAAACCGCTAAGTGGTATCAGCAGATACTTGCTTCTCCTGTTCCTGGTCAACGCTCCTAAAAGCAATGAAAGACGACACCTGAGATTCCCCAGCCACATCTCTTTACAGATGCCATGCTGTGGACACTGGATGATACACACAAGCCACCATGAACAGTTTTCACTCACAAGACTTACTACCAGGTTTTAAAAAAAAACCCCTTTCTTAGTTATTTGAGAGGAATCTCAGAGGCACATATCTCAGACCCTTGGTATGTAAAACAAAATCTATGTACATGGCTCAATACCACAGGGGCTGAGTAGAAACATGTGTCTTATTTTAAAGGGAGTTATCTGACCATCTAAGAAATAGACTTTAAGTAAATGGTTACTTTAAATGATTGAAATCTGTTAGATTATTATAAATGTGACTGAATTTGACAAACAATACGTTACTAGAAATACAGCAGGACCATATTACTAGAGTGCATTGACCGCCTTTAACATTAGCTGACTCTAAGCAACAATAACAACTTGCCTGGCCTGAATCAATGTTATGGGGCTTCTACTGATATGACCGCATTTCATTTGAATACATAAAAAGCCAGTTTGTTTGGCATCAGCCCAACTCATGCAAGCACACCTAATTTAAATTTTCCGCGTCATTCCAGGAGTTCGCTCGTAATTCCCTTGACAAACGGACAGAAGAGACATATCTGCAGATGGATACCAAATGGCAGACAAAGCCTACTTCAGGCCAGTGCAGACTCATGCTGCGTGGCAGATCTCACCCCGCGAGGACACCCACCAACACAGAAAACGAACGCTCTGCTAGTTTCGGAACAAAAGAGGAGAGCTGCGCTTCGTCGGGGCTGTCCCCGTTTCATCAATGGCCTCTGTGTCTGGTATGTGCTGTTTTTATTCCTCCAATTACTCGCACAAAGGGCTCATCCTGCATCTCCTCCTCCACTCCTGCGCCACTGACCAGCAGGCAACACAAGAGAGATCGGGCGAGAGCTGCCGACTTCAACTGATCATGTGGTGATATGGGATGTTATGTGTCAGTCAGCTGGCAGGGGGCGGGGTGTGTTTGTGTGTCTGGAACATGCATATCATGTGTTAAAGCAGTTTCAGAGGAGCTCATTCATTCATTCATTCATTCATACCAACAGCCTTGGAGAGTGAAACCACCCGCCCTCATGAAGCAACGCAATTTAGCCCTGACAACGAAGGGACACTGAGGTAACAGTCTGCAATACAAGTTCATCTGCGGCTAAGAAACATCCGGAACAAGTGATTGTTTATTAGAAATGTCATGTAACTTGTTCCCTGTGCTGAAAAAACACATCCACAGAAATTAGCTTGTGACAAACAGAATTTTTTCAGTAAGCCAAAAAAAAAAAAAAAAAAAACAGTCTTGAGAGAACACTCTTATCGTTTAGTCCGACTCAGTTTAAGACTGGGCCACTTGGATGCTGCGGAACAAAAGGTTGACACTTTAACATCATGCAAAGTTGTTACGGATAATGATATTAGCACAAATTGCTAACTTTCACATGCTGCAGACACAGAGTGACATTAGCACTGATTTGGAGCACTGTTCTTGTCAACCTGATTAATGTTAGCCCAATATTCTCTTAGCTCGGTTTTGGTCTCCACCAACTCCAGGTAAGTTTTAAAAAAAGAAGAAGAAATGTTTTTTTTTTTCACTGAAAAGAGTTGCCTGGAGAAAATGAGATTGATATCAGCAGAACCAGCAATGAGCTGAAAATGCTAAAACGACGCTGAAGCGACATTAAAAAGCTCTGCGGTGCTTAAGGGAACTGCAGAATTCATCGCTACGACCGACAGCTTTCACATTACACAGTCACCTGATCCACTGTTCATCAGTGTAGCTGTAAAGGCATCTAGTTTCTCTGTACAGCTGTATCAGAAAACAGTTGTCAACCATCGTCCTCAAACTTGTTAGCTTGCACTGGGCACCTGGAAACAAGTTCATTAATCCAGTGCTAGTGGTGCTGGAGAAGATTATCCATCTTGGATGCAAACAAATGAGACTGAATTATCCTAAAATACGACGTGGCTTTCTAGACACGATATATGTGCCATGTGGCTTTAATAGTAAAAGAGATAAGGACGTAGGATTGAGCCCAGAGTTGATCTGCACAGGCAGATGTTTCATTAAAGTGCTTATGCTGGATATTTATGGCCGTGATCAGGATGTCTGGGCCAAATTCTGATTGCTTGTTTGTTCCCACCACCCGGCTCCTCTCTGTTACATCCATCACACTCTCCTATTTGTTTCTTTGCTCTCTCCTCCCTCAAGCAGCACAAGCAACAAAAGATCACCGATGGTTTGCTGCTGCTGCGGAGCAGCATGGCTCAGGGAGCCGCTGGTGTTGACCTTTGCCCTAAATACGCACATGCAAGCGGAGGTCAGGAATGTGGGGCGCCTAAGCTAATTGGGAGAATATCTAGGGGTTAACGGATTGTGTACACACGGCACGGCGGCACTGGAAACTCAAACCTTGTTTCCGACTTACTGCCGTTTTCACTCTCGGAGCCGGGCAGAGGCAGAGGGGGGCCGGGAGGGAGAGGCGGCCCACAAACGACCCGGCTCGCTGCCCGTCAGGCTGACAAACAGTGACAGGCAGCTGATACATTCTTCAAACAGAGGCCAGCGTCTGGACTGTGGCTGTGGCGGGAGGCAGGCAGCACATCCTCCTGTCAGCGGTTTGGAAATGAGTCTTGTTCCCCCGGTTGATAAAAGCACTTCTGTCACAATCTGTGCAACATTTGCCTATTTAGAGATGTCCATCGAGCAGCTGGAACCTACCGCAACAACACAATAATCTGCACCATGGCTTATTGGGGAAAACTGATGTTGATAACACTTTTACACAGAGCCTCTGGGTTTTATCTAATCAGCACAGGGCATGGCTCAAAGACTGTCACATTCTACCTTGGTTTATTTTGGGAGGTACAAAACAGGCCTGATTTTGCCTTGAGTTGAAATGCGTTGCACATTGATTAGTTCCTACAATACGTGCTTGTCAGTGCTCACCCGGCATTTATTCCAAACCATTAAACACTGCATTTAGCTGTTCCTGGCCTCAAGTTTCCGAACCCCAAGGGCTCTGTGGCCTCTTTGCCCCCCCCACAATCCGCTCTCTTTCCACTCTTCTAAAGACTGAACAGTTCTACATTGGAACTCATCTCCATGGAGCTCTGCTCGGTCCTGTAATGAAGCTGAAAGCATCTCCTGGCTAATGCATTCCTCTAGCTGCAGCATGCTGCCTCCATACGATACGTACATGTTCCATTCTGCATGTAGGTCTTCCATCTGAGCTTTAGTGTAGAGATTTGTGCATCAATTACTCCGGCATCAGATGAGCCAAGCAGTTAATTCAGCTCAATTAATGCATTTAGGCTGCCTGGGGCACAAAATATCAACTTAGCTAAAAGTCCGTAGGCCATCTTATAGTTAAGACATTAACTTACTAACTTCTCCATGAAGTTGTGTTGGTGGTGACCTGGCAACCTCCTTTTAGCTCTGCTTTGGTCTCCTGTCTGCCAACCAGTTCAGAGCAGGCACAGGTAACACTGTGGGCTGATGAAGCAGCTCGTGGCCGGTGAGAGCGCAGAGACTGAACCACACAGCTAATGTTCCGAAAAACCAAAACTATCGACTAAAACTGGATAAGAACGCTGAAAAGCTTCTTTCTGGCACTGTGCACGACCTCTTTCACATTACACACCCTGCCGTGTCGTTTGACCCGACACTAATAATGACTGATACATGAAACAGGTTCAATTTAAGGTTCATAAGCAGTTTGTTTTACACTACTCACAAAAGGTTAGGGATATTTGGCTTTTGGGGGAAATTTATGGAAACCATAAAAAGTTCACACTGCAGTGATTATTATATCACGAAAGTAGGGCATTTAAGTAGAAGCATGCAACGGCAATTTCCTCATCTCAAACTGAACTGAAACAAAAGCCAAATATCCCCTAACTTTTTGTGAGTAGTGTATTTTCTTTACTGTTTAACTCCTAAAAATGCTAATCCCAGTTTCTGAATCACGATACTGCATTTACATCTTAGAGGAGCCTAAATGAATAGAATGATGATATACTGGTACATCAGTCTCATATGTACAGTTCATCCTGTGAATGCCCATTTCATGGCCTAACTCATCTCTTAACGTACAGTAACTGCAACAGTTCACGTTTGTGGTGTTTTGTGGTTCCACCGCGACTCTGCTCCACACTTTCTCATTCAGTGTAAATGGCTCCACTATTCCACTTTGTGCAGGCGCAAGCGCGCTTAGTTCCTCACCCGCTGGTTTGCATGTTTTTCCTCTGTCTTCCTCTCCGTTTCCCTGCCTGACAGCATCACTGCGGTCACACGGAGGCAAATCTCATCTCCCCCTGTTTACGGTGACCTCTTATCTCCGGTGAGCCACAGTGATTCACACACAAACGTCTCGCACTGCGACCGCAAATGTGGTCGCTTTCCTGTTTACACTAATCAAAGGCTTTCTGTTCTGTTGATATCATTTAAGCCCCGCTCCTCCTCCTCCTCCTCCTTCTCCTCCTCCTCCTCCTGGCCATAGATCAACTGGGGCTGAGAGACTGTTTGTTTATGTCAGCGTGTCTGCAGTTGCATCACAACGTGTCTTCGAAATGATATGAAGAGTGGTGAAAGTTACAACCACACAGAAGTTGTGAGGAGTTCACGTGCATCCTGATGAGCTCTGTTGGGGAACGAGTCGGCTTGCTGGAACAAGGTCACCCAGAACACACCTTAAACTATTCTTGAATCTAATTAACTACACCACTTACACTTTTTTTGGACAGTCACACGTGACATAGTTTCAAATATAGCTTTAAACTAACGCATGTTTTATTCTCTGTATGGAAATCTACTGCAAGTTCACTTTTAGGATAAGTGGTGGAATAATAAGCTTCAAAGCGACACCCATGTGAACAGGGCCAGTGCAGCAGAGGTAATCTCGGCCTTGGCGAAATCCCCGCTCTCGCGTCGGCCAACTTACCCTCCAGCGTCACCTCTTTCCCAGCCTTCTTCAGCGCCTGCACCGCCAGGTCGTGCGTCGCCTCCCGGAGGTCGTTCCCGTTCACGGACAGGATCGCGTCGCCCACCCGGAGAGCCCGGCTCTGGTCGGCGGCGAGCCCCGGGAAGATCTTGGAGATGAGGATGGGCATCCGGTTCTCGCGTCCCCCCTTGATACTGATCCCCAGCCCGCCGGACTCCTGTTTGACAACTCGGACTTTGCGCACGGCTTCCGATGAGCCATCCAGACTGACGGGGAAGTCGCCTTGTCTCGACCCGAAGCTGGACCCGGGGCTGCCGTAGCTCGAGCCGGGACTTCCGAAGTCTGAGTTCGTGCCGTTATTCGGGTACTTCCCGGGGCTGTTTAGACCGTAGTTGCCGTCGTATTGGCCCCGGCTGACAACCCCGCGCCCCGGGCTGGCACTGCGCCCCCGACCCCCGTGGTTCTGGCTCTGAAGTTGGTCTTGACCCGAGGACGGACCGCGGTTCCCCGGACTCGTTCCCGGGTCGCTTCCGTTCGACATGCCATTTCGCAGGCCCGCCGAAGAGTTGCTGTAGTCCCAGTGGTTGCCCGCCTGTCCGGTTCCCTCCGCCTCGGCCGTTAAAGTCAGCGTTTCGCGGGTGAGTTCGGCGGCCACACGGATCCAGCGGTCGCGGAGCAGGAGGTCCAGCTGACCGTTTTTGTCCGCTCTGGTCCAAACTGCCATTCCTGGACGGGTTAGCCTGCACAGAGGCGGGCCGCGTTCACACTAAAGTCATCCTCAACTTTTTCCTCTTTTTTCACAGTGCGCACAAGCAGCGACTCGGGCCGCGCCGACACACCCACTCACTCTGTGGCTGCAGGGAGAGAGGAAACAGCAGTCCCGAAAAAAAGAGGGAAAGGAAGGAGAAAAGAACAACTGACTGTGATGGGCCAGCCTCAGAGGGCTTGTTGTTGAGTTCAGGCTCTAAAGCCGCCCGGCTTCCACCGGAATGTTAGCGACGATAAAACGAGAGGTAGAACCCTTCAAATCTTTCAAAGTAAAAGACCGCTATTTTTAACGAACCAAACGAAAAACACCAGAAATTATGTAGACCCTAATGGAAATGCATTTTTCATCCAGTTTCAATTCAAGTAGATTATTTTTTTTCGTAAAGGTAAGCTGATAGTTTGTGAAGGATACTTTGTCAATGTTATCATCTTCGAATTCATGGGCTCCAGTAGCAAAAATCACGGTGTATAGGGAAATATAAAAGATGCAAATTAATTATTTTCGCAACTTATATGTGTAGAATAAAGTATAAGGCTAAACAATGTATATAAATATATATACACACGCAATTTATATACGCTATATAGGCTTCAAATATGTGTGAAAATACTTTTATTTTGAAAGCAAACATCAATCGGCTTCCCGTTACATTTTGTCTAAGTCAGGTTGGCTTCGTGCAGCTTGTGTGCAGCTTGTGGGCAGAAGAGTGAACTCAGAGCCGGATGACAGACAGTCGACAGCCAATAGATATGTCGACCTGTAGATGATTTATTCATGATGATAATGGAGGCGGGGCGGGGCGGCCATTAGAGATCCAAAGCCTTCTTAAATTCACTCACTGCAGCGGCTCTATTAATGCCCACTGATAACTCCTCCTCGTGTTCTGGAGGATTTTAGGAAAGCATTCCCACCGGAGTCAACAGAAGTGTTGACCAAGTGCTGTCCCCGCTTGAAAACCGCTTTCCGTTCCTTTCACAAGTTGTTCAAAACCAATGCACCGTGTCACTGAAGCATAATTCAGTCGTCACAAGAAAAGCGAGGCTGCGATGTTGATACCAAAACATTTTAATCACAATGCAAGAAAGGCTGTTTGATATTATTTTATGTTTTGTTTCCCCGTGAGTACGAGAAGAATGCAAGTTCACAAAACACAAATGGTGTGAAGACCGCAGTTGCATTAAATAATTTGCTTGTGATCACAATAAAATTCATATTAATTTGCCACATGGCTTTCCAATGCAAGGACATGAGTGTGGTACATCTAATGCTCAGGAAGTATCTCCTGAACTGGAAACCTCCACCTGCCTGTACAGTGTAGCCTACAGCCATGTAAAGTGCTGGACCAGAAGGCTGGGATCAGGAGGCCTGGAGAGACGTCCTGGAATAGGACTTACATTTTACAGTGCTGGGGGCAGAGGTTCCCCAAACGGACTGTTGTCAGGGTGCCCAGTTTTTCCAAGCTATACTCCTGCCAGGAAATGCCTCATCCAGATATTGGTAAACTGACATTAATTAGTTTTGCCAGACAGTTTATAACTTAGTCTGTAGTCAAGAACTTCCCTGGCTCAGCAGCCACCTGAATACCTTTATTTGAATTCTGTTATACAAGTGTTTCATGTGATACAAGAAAACTGCCTTCAATCAGCCATAGAGTTTGTCCACGTGATTAATTTGTCTTCCAAGTGAGAAAGAAAGAACAAACATCCATTCATTGAAATATAAAACATTATGTTCCATTTATTCATGAAGTGCAGCTGTGTGACCATGGAAAGCTGTTGTGTGGCACAGAACAGCTGCACGCAGCGGCGCGCAGACAGTAAATTTCACAGACGCAGCGCTGGTCGTGTTTGTCATTAGATTTTATTGCAGTTGAGGTTTACTTAGTGTTTACAAAACCAGAGCAGATTGCAAGCGTCCATGGGGAGTGAGAGAGACGGGAGTTTCATCTGCTCGCTTCACATCAGCATCATCGAGCCGCGTCGGTGTGCAGCTTCGCCCCGTTTACATTCACAGTGTCATCACTAGCACGTCTCATCTTGCTGTACCTGGGACTTTAAAAGCACGTATGCAGCAGCCACTCATTACAAATCCCTTTTTTGGAAGATTCAAAATAAAAGTTATTATTATGCTGTCTGCGAGCTTACACTTTTACAATTTCTGTTTTTGTGTTTCTCTAAGTTACATTCATGACAAAAACAAGGCAACCACAGAGAGCTAAAATATTATGATTACATGTTGACTAAATGCCGGGCAGCTTTTATCCCCATCACACCACCACCTAAACCCAAACCTCGAACCTCCACCTTCTCTCTCACGGTGTATGGCCTCCATCTGCCCCCTTCTCCCATATGCTTGCCTCCCAGCAGCGGTGAGAGGCACGATGCCGTAGATGAGGCAGACACAGACAGAACGGCTTTTGCCTGAAACCCTATGGAGTGAATAGGGGGCTGTGTGCATGTGTGTGTGTGTGTGTGAGCACATCTGATGGGTGAGATATGGAAGATAATGTAATTGGGAGTTGGATGATGGGTGAGGTGGTGGTGCTGGAGTCGAGTTGCTAGATTCTGACTAAAAAGGGTTTTATAAAGCTCCAGGAATTTGTTTGGTTTTGTTTTATACAGAATATCATAGCATAACCATTAAATAATGCATTTAACACTGCAACCCAGCTGTTTTAAAAGAACTCTTCACTGGATTATTTATTCTCATATACTGTCGGTTGATTCATTTGAACCAATCAGATGGCTCTTTGAGATCGTTACTACTATGCATGTAACCGCTACATCCCTTTAAGAACCCTACTTTTTCTGTGCATGTGTGTGTGTGTGTGTGCGCAGAGTAGTGCAGTAGCACTCATTAACGAGTGTGTGTGTGTGTGTGTGTGTGTGGAGGCAGAAAGGCATACCAGTGTCAATCTACTCACTGGTTCACATTGTTGATCGTCTTGATTTAGAGCTGTGGGGTTGAAGGCGGCGGAGATGCGTGAAATCGCTGCTGTTGATGATGGGCCTGCGGAGTGAGCTGGGGGGGGCAGTGTGACTGTGGGTAAGGTGGAGGGTGATGCTGAGGGCGAGGTTGGGAAGGGTTTGGTGGTGGGCAAATCTCCAGGTGGGACTGACGTTGCAGCTGTGGTCTCTGAGCAGCAGCAGCAGCAGCAGCAGCAGCAGCAGCTTTGGCTTCCCTCTTGGGAGTGTTGTTCAGGATGTCCAGGCTGCGGCGGCTGGAGGAAATGACATCTGCAACAAATTTGGTGCACTCGGCACAGATGTCGCGCAGCGTGCAGCCGTGAGCGTACAGGTGGGGGAACTCCTCCTCCACTGAGCGGCGGGACAAACTGCGCAGGGACCTACGCAGGTATGGAAGCCAATCAGTGTATGGAACAAATTCACAGCACATCTCACTCAGCAGTTTTTGGATGACAAAACAACCCTTGTGATGTCGGCAGAGTGACCTGGGCTCACATTACATCCTTTTTAAACCTTGCTGTGTGTAGTGTGAAAGACGTGGGCGTTTACCAGGCAGGGAACTTGAGTTTACAGAAACAGTTACCTCCACCAAGGAGGTTATGAAATTAAACATGTTTGTTTATCTGTTTGTTTCTAAAGGTCAGATTGGTGTGAGGTTTTCTCACTCACATTCATTTCCATTTTGGAATCTCTAATAGTCCAAATTGGTGCCACCCTTATTCAAATTTCAGCTTTTCAGACATCATTTAATCTAAAACTAGACAAAATAGCACTTTATGAAATATACTTCTAAAATACAAAAATGTAATTGCTGGAGTATTTTTTACAAGTTTTATAGAATAAAAGCTAAAAGTCTTTTTCTCAAAGTAGAAATGATAGTTGTTCATATCAGAGGTTGTTTGAAATCAACATATTCTCATAGCCATCAACTCCAGCATGCATATTTTACAAAAAAACATATTTCATTATCACAAATCAAGTTTCCCATAAACAGAGATTGCCTATTTTTGGAACAGATTCAAGAAATGCAAGTTAAATGTCAAATATTGGCGCAACTGCCAGCAGACCTACATACTATAGTTAAATTTAGTTTGGCCTTTATGAGAGTTAGGATTAACCCTAACCAAATATTTTACTGGAAAACCACCTTTTAAGAGTCCTCATAAACACAGAAATAGAGAACAAAAATGTCTTTATATTATACAGTATATTATTTATAATTCCTAGGAGAAGGGCTCTCAGATCATCATTATAATCAGCAGGACTAACCTTTACTCTAGTTTATAAATTTGCAATGTTGGGTCACAACCCCCCTCCCACCACCAATAGCATGTCAAAAACAGCCACTGTAATTTCTTCCTCGTGTTTTATTTTTCTGTTCTGTTCACTGTGTCACTTATAATGGGATATCTTTGTTGTGGCAGCTTTTGTAAAATGCAGTCCATTCAGATGGATTAATATTGACTGTTCAAAGCAGAAATAGAAATTCCCCTTTCTCCCAGTTAATTTGTTGAACATTTGTGGAAAAAAAATGAAGCTCATCTTGTAATCTTGTTTTCCTTTCTCAGCTTTTTTTAAAAAAGAGTGAATGAAATATAACACAACACGATGAATTGTGTAATGAAAAATAAAAGACATGTGGTGGTAGGGTGGAACCATCACAGCCACTAACGAAAAGATTAAGGCCAGCTTTTCTGATTAAAGTAACACTTACATTTGCTGTTATAAACCCTACTATTTCCATCCGTGTAGCTGCAGCTAGTAATGACAGGTGTTAGACACTAGATCAGCACAACACCATGCCAGCATTCTCTCTCTCTCTCTCTCTCTCTCTCTCCAACTCACTATCTAGCTCTCTTTCTCACCGTCTTCAATGTCTTGTCTTCACAAAGGCACAAGGAGTGAGGATATTAATGACAGCTGGGTAATTATTACATAATGGCTGCTTAGAGACCTTGGCGGTGCACTGGTTATATAACAGGAGAGGAGTGGGGGGGGGGGGGGGTGGACACTGGTGATTGGATTGAGCAGGCAATCTGCGATTGGTTGAGGTAAACACAGAGGCTGTTTCTGCTTAGGTTGGAGAAGGTTAGCAATCAGTGGCTAGAGGGAGGGGGCAGATTTAGACAGATTTAACTTGTTCTTAAACTGAGGGGTGCATTTGTCCTTGGAATGAACAAGAGTAGTGCCTGGCTGAAAGGTCAAGTCAACTTTTACTTGAGCGACCTTTGGAAATTACACCAAAAAGAGCCATTGGTTGGTGCCTTCAAATAGTTAGAAGTGAATAGATCCTCCTCAGCATCAGTAAACAGTCACCGATAGAACATACATAAAAACAGAGCAGTGCTGGAAAACCCTAGGGGTTGCTTAGATCTTATTATATTCAAAAATTAACACAGGATTCATTAGATCTTTGGTGGCTAGAAATGACTCTCAACATTTCCTCCAAGTGAAATTTTATTGTTAAATATCTCTCGAGTGGTTTGTCATGATATTTAATAAAGACATTAATGTTTCTGCTTAGGATGAGCTGTAATAACTTTGTGCAAAATACTTAGTATAGCCTCACAGAATATAAAAACATCACAGAAATATCACAGATTGTGATATTTCCTGATATGTCTACTTAGGGTCAGGTCAAATACAGATTGATTTTTAAAAATATCCACTGATTCACAAACAAATACACTGATAAAGAAATGAGTCCAGAAAATAAAAGTTATTTTGTGAAGCAAAAATACTTTTTCTCCACTTTCCTGCTTCTGCTTGTAACCCCTCAGATTCATCCTGCTCCCTACACTGACTCTAGCTCCCAGTCATCACCAGCAGCAAATGGCAGCGTATGAACCTGGGATATTTTCTTAATGGCAAAACTTATTTTTATGATCACCTTCTACATATTGTCATGGAAAGCCTGTTGGATCTAGTAGTATTTAAACACAATAACTAAGTTTAACTCAGCAATAATAAATTTCAGAACAGGTAAACACAAACATTTGATCTGAAATTCTCTTCGGTGACTTTATAGACGTGCACAGACTCACTTATAGACTTGGCTTTTGTGCCCATGGCTCTTTGGAGTGCTGTGGAAGCCCACAGTGTACACAGGAATGTGAGCCATCTTCTTTGAGGGAATCTTCATCTGCACCACAGGAAGAGGCACAACAAGAGGAAGAAAAATGAGGTGCGGGATAAGAGGAGAAAGAAACCGCATTGTGATGGGGCACAGCACACTTGAAGGAAAAATACTTCCATATTTAGTCAAGTATTTAGTCTTCAAGTACAACCAAAAGATTCAAATATACAAACACCAAGCACTGTCACACAAGTCACACTGTCACAAATAAACATATAACCACAACAAATGCATATGCACTGATCAGCCATAACTAATGATAATACCAGCTGCCTAATATTGTGTCGCTACAGCTCTGAGCCATCAAGGTATAGACTCCACAAGACCTCTGAAGTTTCCTGTGGTATCTGACACCAAGATGTTAGCATCAGATAATTTTAAGTCCTTTAAATTGTGCAGAGGGGCCTCCATGCATCAGATTTGTTTTTCCAGCACATCCGAAAGATCCTGGATCAGATTGAGATCTGGAGAATTTAGAGGCTAAAACAACACGTTGTTCCTCAAATCATCCTGCTGAAAGAGGCTGCTGTCATCAGGGGTCACCGTTGCCATGAAGAGGTGTACCTGGTCTGTAACAATGTTTAGAGAAGGAGGTACATGTTAAAGTAACATCCACGTGAATCCAGGACACAAGGTTCCCCAGCAGAACATTGTCCAGAGAATTATACTCTCATCTGGAATTCATTCTTCCCACAGCACATCCCGGTTCCAGTTCTTCTCCAGGTAAATAACACACACACACACTCATATGCTCATGTGCCCATTGTTGGAGCTTTTGGTGGTGGAAACAGGTCATCATGGAGACTGACTGGTCTGCAGCTACACAGCCTCAAACACAACATGCTGTGGTGAATTGTGTGTTCTGACTTCTCTCTGTTTTTCATCCGTTTTCTATCACAGTAACTCTTCTGTGGGACCGGACCACACGGGTCAGCCTTTGCTCCCCACGCATCATTGAGCCTTGGGCACCCATGACACTGTTACCCGTTCACCGGTTGTCCTTCCTTGGATCACTTTCGGTGGGTACTGACCACTGCATACCACAAATACTCCATGAGACCTGCTTTTTTCCAGATTATCTGACCCAGTTGTCCAGCCATCAAATTTTCATTAAAGTCGCTCAGATCTTGTCACTTGTCCATTTCTCCTGTTTTCGACACTCTAACTTCAAGAACTGACTGTTCACTTGCTGCCCTTATATATCCCTCCCATTGTGAGGTGCCACTGCAGTAAGATAATCAACGCTCTCTCAATGGTTTAACTGTTATGGCTGATCGTTGTGTATTTCAATAAAGACAAACTACAATAATGTCAAACAGCTTAAATGAGTCACAGCACCCCAACAAACAACCTCACTACACACATCATTTAATCACAAAAAAACACACAAAATCAAACAACCTAAATGTCAAACCTACAGAGCACAGAACCACACATCCAACATGGCCGAGGACTGAGGCAACTAATCAGAACCAACAACAGAACAACAGAAGAAGAACTGATGTCAACAGATATACCAGACACTTCACTAAACCTGACACACTGAAATGATAAGTTAAAAAGTGGGAACGTATCCCATTTAAATCAACTCTTTGTATTGTTTTACAAAGCAACTTATACAATATGCAATAAGGACACCCTTGTCAATATCACTAAAATGTTAAGTAGTAACATATTCTGTTCATATAAGAAATTTCATATTTGTTTTTAGCCAAATCCAATACATGAAGCCAATTTGTCTGAAACAAACATAAATTAAAATATAATGAAGGATCCATCTTTAACAACCAACAACCAACATCAACTCCAACTTTAACTGGTTTATTTTTGAAGAAAGATAAGATCACAGGTAAATTGACTTCTTTTTTTTTTTTTTTTTTACAGGGATCACAAGTTCACTATCTTTTGTTACCATGATCACAGGTAAACTGTCTTTTGTTACTACGATCACAAGTAAACTGACTTCATTACAGTGATCACATGAAACCTGACTTGTTGTAGATGTAATTTTGTCACACTGATTTCGGGGTCTGTATTTTAAATTTAGTCTATCAAAGGTCAAAGGGGTTAACCCTTTGTTTTTAGCCCTACATAAGCGCAAATAACATAGACATTTACTTTTACAATTATTTTAAGATGATACAGTTTCAAATCCCTTGACATTTTTGTGATATTACATATGGGTGCACTCAGCTTTGATGTATAATATAGTAAAATAAAATTCTTCTAAAAATAACAGAGAAAGCTTTTGATGAATTATCATCAGTGAATACATGCGATCGAGTTTTACCTTTGCACTGCAGGAGACACAGACAGATCTGTAAGGGAAACAAACATGAATCAATACCATGCAATTCAATACAGCTATTTCCTGAAAAGGATCGGAGGTAGGATGTTTGATATCTTGTATCATAAAAATACCACATTAGATCTGTGGGGGTTAATTAAGCTGTTGTTCAGTACCACTAACTAAAATTAGCTTTGGTACTCCATTATTACAGTTGTTAAAATATGTGCTGTATCAATTTTAGGCTAAAAATGTGTCAGAAAAAAGGAGCAGGGTGGGCTGGAGACTGCAATGTTTACTGTTCTCTATTGAAAGATATTTAAAGTCACAGTTTGCTTAAAAGGAAAATTCAGTTTATTACAACTTTTTTCACAGCTTTGTCCTTCATTCCTTCCAGCAGTAATTGCATTGTACTCCCTGGGTTAATTGCTGAGATTTGGGAATGTGATGAAATCAGTATTTTAAATGTCAGATTATAGGTTGAAAATTTACATTGAAGAGAAAAAGAAGGCAAACCATAAATGAAATGCAATTGAGATCTACCCTTCAAAAGTGGTTCGGATAATCTGGCGAAACCTTTCTCTTTGCTCATATTTTGTGCCCGACTGGACTTAGTTTTATCTGACTGAAGCAATTACTTGATGACTATGACATTATAGAAACTGATGAAAATAATGTTTAAAAAGCTATGGAAATAAGACACAGGTTGCCATAAACTCTAACTAAACTTAAATACCCCCTTAGCAAACATGTACAAAATATGACTGTAAATTTGCTCAATAAGAAATAAAGAGACAAAACTTCACTCATAATTTCACGCATGATATTTGCAACCTGAAGTGTGCAAGATCATTCAATTAAAAAAAAAAAAACAACCAACAGCTCCATCTTTTGGCATTATAGAGGCTTTGAAACAGTCTCCAGACCTTTATATTGTGAAATCAAACTTAACAAATAGGATATGAAAAATAGGGATGGAGAAAATCATGACCTCTGTATTACCTAAGAACAAGCATGACATAACATTTAAAAGGATGAAAAATTCCAGAAGTTCAGGTGGGATAAAAGTTCTCTTTGATACCTTTTACACAGCAAGCAGGTAGACGGCCATGAGAAGAGAGGGAACTTCACTCGGCAGCAGCAGCAAACCTGTGTCACACACACACACACACACACACACACACACACACACACAGTAACTGAGTCCATTTACTGTAAACACAGCACAGTGAGAAGCGGCACTGAGAAGAGTTCCACTCCATTACCTTGCCTCTCTTCAGGTTGTTGTAGAGCTCTTTGCTCTGAAGAAACTTCTCCATCTCGGCTTTGACAAGCACTCGACGCACATTGATGACCTCATCCACCGTTAAGGCCAGACTCTCCACAGGGTGGCTGAACTCCTCCTGAATACAGCCGATAGCACAAGGCAAAAAGAACAATAGCACAATACATATCTCAGTGCTTATAAAGTACATAACCACATTACCCCCTTACCAAAAAAGCAAAAAAAGCTAACAACTCATATAATAAATTACAATAATAAAATAATAATAAAAATATATTGCAGGTCATTTTCAGTAAAATGGAGAGAAAGTATTGCTCTGAAATAATGAAAAATCACAGATGAAGGAATCAGTTCTTACTATTGAGGCTTTGCCTTCTTTCTGAGTAAAAAATATAAATTTGGCTATATCATTGGAATCGGGAATCTCTTCCTGAAAAGAAAACACACACTGTCTTAGGTGCCACAATTCAGAAGTACAGGGTTAAACATTAGTTGGGAAAAGGATACCAGCCAAGGCATCCCAGGGGGCTGTTGGAAAAACCCTTATAGCCTCTTGCCATACTTGAAGCTCAGCCACAGCTAATATTTTATCGAATAATCAACAGAGGCAAGTGGACTCCTTGTAAACTGATTAAACTAAAACTAAAGGGAAATGATACATGTTGGGGTTGTGGCAAAGAGGCCAGTGCACATGTTATATTTGAGTGAAAAAGCACAATGTGGAAACACAATGTGTGTGTTTTTTTTTTTTAGTAAGGTTTGGGGAACACACCCACTATGTGTCTACTTGGATTGTTACCACATTATGTCAAACTGTCAAAACAGGGGAAGTGGTGTTTTTTTCTGGCCACAGTTACTGGCTGTAAGATAATTTTACACCACTGTGAATCATCCACTGTGTCTCACTTTAAAGAAAGGACAGAATTAAGGTGTAAAACAGCTTCTTATGAACAGGTGACATTTAAAAGATATGTAGGATAAGTATGAATCCTGAGAAACACTGATGAAAATGATTGATGAGCAATCTGTGTATATTTTTATCTTATCTAGCAAGTGAACTGTATATCTACAGTTGGTCTTGCGAGCTGATTAAACTGTGGAACATCAGCACATGTATTTGAATACAGTATCTGTATGGACAACACTGATATTCTGAGAGGACTGATGTCCTGCTTGGTGGAACATCTAAACTATTTATTGAACAGTGGGGGCTATCTATCTTAGACTTTTTTGGTAATTGTTTTTGTCCCTTCCATTCATGATTCTATGAATCACAAGCATCATGAATTAGGGTTTGCTCAGTTGATTTTTTGATCAAGAGTCTCATCCTCCCTCAAAGGGAAGTAACCAGTTTTCCCGACAACAGAAAAGGATTTTTAAAAACTGTGCTTCAGTGTTCATTCTGGACCTTAACAATGACCAAAACCTATGACTGTGGACAAAGATTGTCTATAATGAAGTTAGACTGTCAGGTCTTAATAGATGAATATTTGAGCAATGCATTTTCTTTACTAGTGGGACCCCTATGCCTCTCTCATGCTGCTGTGATTCTAACTCACCATCCACTGGTGCTCATCTCCAGCTCTGGAGCCCGATGTCATTTCTGAGCCCTCTGTGGTCTCGTCAACTGAACTCAGAGACAGGCAGGCCGGAGAGGACGGCACCCAGTTGTGAACTGGGAAGGAGGCTGAGGTTGGGGGGTGGATAAAGATTTGAAAGAGACAGAGAGGACATGATGAGTTATCAGAGGAGCTAAACAGGACAGCATGAGGACAGCATCGGTTAGTGAATGAGAGAAAGCCCCAAGTGCCTGTCTAAGAAGTCCATGAATTACACATCACCCTCTTTTATTTGGCTCCATCTCAGATCTCAGCCCTTCACAGTATCTGCCTATTGACTGTAACACTGTCATGTATTATTAATCTCATTTCAGTAGTGTGATGCTGCTACACCTGTAACTTAGATCATACTGAGAGGCCTGAGGTCTGCCCAGTGAAACAATCTAAAAGGAGCTAGGAAGAGGCTCAGCTAACTGATGGTGGTGGTGGTGGTGGTGGGGTGGGGAGGTAGGTGGGTAAAACTGGGGCTGTGGTTGAATAGACCTTTTTTTCTTTGGAAGGTTCCTAACTGAGTGAAATGACCTGCAAATGTAGAGGTTGCAGCCATGATAAGAGGTGGTCAAAGTCTCAGAAAGCTAAGGAAAGGAATTTCCATGTGTCCTATCCTATCTCCTTTAGCATAGGATACACTGGATCTTCCTTTACAAAAGACAGAAAAACAATTCCTTCTGACCACTACATTTAACGCAACGTTGTAGTTTCACCCACATAAATGAACTGTAGAAACAACAGAGCACCTTTTTTACATTTAGGACACGATCCATGACTTCTGGAAATCCTTCATGATTGTGCTGAGCTGCAAATCCATAACTATAGATTTCCCCTCTGTCAGATCTAGTTAGGAGTCATTCATTCATTAGTCATTCAGTGCAGATAGGAAAGCAGGCTTTTTTGACTTTTCGACCTCAGCCTGGGTGCCCCTTTTAGCCTTCCAATGGAAGGTGTCAATGTGGCTCAAATGGAAAGTAAACAAGCTGGGAGGGAGGCCGGAGCGGGCTGGCAAACACAGCGCACAGTGTGTAATTTGGATCAGCTGTTGATGGCAGCTGGGGCGGACAGGCCTGTCTTCACACTGACACAGCTGAGGCCGGAGAGTGTTCTGCTGGAAGAGGCATGTACTGCAGACCGCATCTCCACCCAGCTTTTACTCTGTTGTCTGTTGGCTTGTCGAGGGCAGTGGTCCTCAAACGTCTTCTGGCATTCAGCCTCTTCAGAAACTGAAAAAAATTCTCACACACCCCTACACCCCACTGTTTTTTTTTTTTTAAATCAAGCAACTACTAAATAAGGATCCAAGCTGAATATTCCTTTTAGTGAAATTTAAAAAAACCCTACAAAAAGCTAAATATCCATTTCATTCCATAATTTTCCCCTGGACCGTCCCCCTGTGGAATAGCTCCATGCTCTCCAGTTAGAGAAGCACCAGCATGCAGCAGCTTGGATCGACTTGCAGCCATCCAGAGCCTGGGAATGGACTGACGTCGGGACCATTTCTGAAACAATTACCTCTGGATAAGGGCGACGAGGCTGCTAATGCATGAATCACAGCCATCAGGCAGATAACATCCACACCCTGCGGCTTCCATGCAGTGCACATTTCAGACCCATTAGCTGCTAGCTTCCTTCTCTCAGTTTGACTTTATCATCGCATCGTCTTCATCTATTTGATTAGAATCCATCCCAACTTCTCCAGTAGCTTTGGAGCTGATGTGATCCCTGTCCACCCCCTGTCAGCGAGGGTTGAAAGGATTTCACCACGGTGTATTGACATGTTGTTCAGCTCTTATTTCAGTGAGGTAACAGCAATTTAATGAGGTTACCGCTTGAGGTATAAACCGAGGATAGATTGGAAGCAGCAAGAACATAATATCTCCACAACCACTGAATCATTTTATGGCCTTGAAGGTTGAAATAAAACCTTCAAAAAACATTTTACTTTCAACTGAAAAGACATTCTGTAATTACCGGGGGTATGGAAAGGGCTTGTATTTCGTTTTTAGCAGTAGAATTAAGTGGTTGTTCGGTGTTTATCACGATCCTTTAGTTACAACACTACTGCTTTCCTTCCAGGCCTCAAGGCAGAGGAGATGGAAACTTTGAAAGGGTGTTTGGACCTCTGGTAGCCGCTGTCGCCATGATGTAAGTGCCCTCAGCGTGTGGGGGCTTGGACTTGATACCAGTTTATGGCCAAATTATGTGTAAAATGATCAAACCCTTTCAGTTCAGTTCATTAATACATAAAGGTGTATAAAGTCCGACTGATACTAGATTTTTTGGAAGCAATGCCAAAAAATTTAAAAATTGACATATTGGTCAATATATACACAGACACACACACACATATACATACTGGATATATGGAAAAGGAAAAATGATGGGTCACTGCTTGTTTAATTTGCAGCAGTGTATTTCACAAACGAGCTTGCAACCTGACTCCACACCACAGGGTGTTCAGCTGTGATGTGCTGCACACAGTCCTGAGAGTACTGTAAACAGTAGAGACAGAGCGCACTCTGCTGGACAGACTATGTGATGACATCATTTCTAAATTATAAATCATATCAACACAAACGCCGCTACCGCTATATCTGTGACAGGCAAATATGTTAAAGTATTGCTCAGGCTCGAATGTACGGACAGTGGGAACTGTAGTATAACTGGCACTGGGTCTCCCTCTCTGGGAAGGCAACTGAAACTGCAGCCAGTGTGACTCATCTGCCACAGAGAGCTGAGAGTCAGCAGGTTTTCATGGCAGCAGTTGATGTCATCAATTATCTCTCATTCAGCCTCATAGGAGACTCGAACCAATGAAACGAGCTGCAGCTGTGTTTTGTCTGGATTAATTCATTCAACTGCAGCCTGGTTGAGAAAAAAATAATCATGCTTAACGTTGCTCAGCTGTTTGGCTCTGGTCAGTGTTGACCGAGTAAAACATAGAACAGACACACACAACATACTGCCACCCAGCGTGCTGTCCTCCCTAATTACATCTTTGTTTTCAGTCCCATGTGTTTGTTTGTCAGAAGAATCTGAAAAACTAGTCAACAGATGACGTTTGGTGGAGCATCAGGCCGTGAGCCAGTTGAAACAACCAAATTGTTTTTAGTGCCACTGTGTGCTCATTTATAATTCAATGGAATCCTTGGGCCAGTGGCTCTAAAATGTTTCTATAATGCCCCACCACCACCGTCCCTCACTGCTCAAGGCATCATCATTGATGCATTTTTATTATCAACCTCAACAACATTGGGGACACTTTTTTTTTTGGAATAAATTATGTGGGAGCTTTGTCTTGATGGCCCTGCTAAAATAAGAGCACCCTTTATTGTGCCCAGATCATTCATCCACAGGTCTTCACAGCGGACATTCTAATGACTGATGATCTCTCAGTTCTAGCAAGTATTGAAAAACAGTCTTTTATAATATTATTAGTGATGCCTGTGTTTGAGAAGTCAAAATGTCCAGTGGGAAAGAAAACTATTCCATCCCTCCCTAATCCAAATATGGTAGAACAAATACGATAAGCGAAAAAACCCTGACTGTAGTCTGATGATTTTCAAAGTCCTATTCGAAGGCCTATTTGTTATACAAGTGCCACATTTCTTTGTGAATAGCACTGTAAATCACTCTACAGCCTGTAATGATATTTACAGTGCATTGTATGCACAAAGCTGGTCCACACAAGCCAACAAAAATGTAATGATAGTTTGCCTACAAGTGTTGCTGTGACACACCTAAACTGACATAAGTCAGTGGTAATTAGAGCGACTCCCTCAGCCATTGAAATGTATACACTGTAGTATTTGTAAAAGGTTTCCACAGATGAGTTAAAAACCACCATCAAATTAATATGTCAAGCATTTGGACTCAATATATTCCCTATTTGGAAAGCATTTCTCAGAAATCTGTGGCATTTAAGAAATTCCATCGACAGCTTTGATCAGGATAATTGGCCCACATTTACATACTGACCTCTGTGGTAAGGAGGTGGCCCGCTGCCGGTCAGTGTCCGGGACCGCGGCCTCTGACCCCTCAGCCTGACTGCCCCGTCCAGCTGGGCCGACTCAGAGAGCGAAGGAAGCATCTCCCCTCGGAGCAAGGCCAGGTCGTGCTCAGAGAAGGAGCGATCCCTCTTCAGAGGTGTGGGGGAGCTCTCCGCCCGCTTCAGCTCCCCGTTGTCTGGGGACTCCTCTTCCTGTGGTGGTAGTGTGGGGGTGGTGAGGGTCGAGGGTGGAGGTGGGAGAGGAAAAGTGAAGTGAGGGTGCAACATTGGGAGGGGTTTGAGGTAAATGGGGGAAAAATCAAGAATAGGTGAAGTGATGGAGAGAAGGCCACACAGTATAAGAATGCGTATATAAAGAAATATTATCTGGATAATGCACAGAATGGTAAGACTAACCTTGAAATGTACAATAGGTGAAGTCTTCAAAAAGGCCTGTCTGAATTTCTTATGGAGAAAAATTAGTGCTGATGTGATCAATCAACTTGAATCAGCCCTTTTTTTCAGCGTGAAGTGAAGCTAACCTGAATTCCCTTGGTAACCTGAGTCAGACTGGTATTTACACCTCCTTCGTGACGCACAATTTGCTGAAAATAAACCTTTTTTGAAACCATTTTGAAAGTTATCATTTGACGCCAGTGATTTATTTTCCCAATCAACTTAAAGAGGGCACATTTAAAATCCATTATGTGGTAAACAGAAATGTTTGCGGAAAATAAACTCTCATCTGCTCGAAATTGGTTCATTTTGTATGGTCAGTATTAATTTTTGGTGCTGCTAAGCACAGGCTTCATAAAGGTCCACAGGCCACAGGCATCACTACTGGGTGCAAAGAGCCTGCTCGTGACCACAGGGGACATTTTGAACTCCAGTGAGAGACTTTTTAAAGAGATGTTTTATGAGATTTCCATATTAATATTTTCTTTTAAATAAACAACAATGTAGAAGAGAAGAATAAGAAGAGAGAACATGAACTATATTCATGCCTACTTTTCTAATCTAAATTTATCTTACAGCACATAGAATGAGAAAAATAAGATTAACTGAAGCTGAGGTAAAAAAAAAGAGACCAGAATGCAGTTAAAATGCAACAGCAAACAATCCAGCAAATTGTCAAATTTTGATGTTTGACATAAGGCACAGCAAGAAGACAGGAAAGTAGTCTTTGTACTGAAAAGAAGAGGATTCATCAGTGTTTCAGCATCCACCCTGTGCTATCCTGTAACTGCACAGTGACACGTTTACCCACTGAGGCTTGGGAAAACAACACATGATCCTGTGAAAAACACCAGTCAGCCCTTAGAATAAGTAACAATGATTCCCATGATACTTTTTCTTTTCTCCCTCCAAGACATCCGTGTTCGAGCTGCCTGGTCTCACCTCAGATATGTTCATCTCCTCCATCTCCGCCAGAGTCGGGGCCTTGAGCAGGATGCGAGGGCGGGATGGCAGCCGGGACCCGGGCTCTGACACGGACAGGTCGATGCACGAAGTGGATTTGACGCTGCAAGGACAAGTCTGAGCCAGGCAGGGCAGGGAGCCAAATGCTGAAGGAAGAGAAACCAAAACACTGTCAGGGAACCAATCAGAGGGCAATGATTCAACATAAGATTTGCAGCATGTTGCCATCAATAACTCATTGCCACGCTCATTTTTAGACGTGGGTGTAATTACTGTAAACCAACCAGACCAACAGAGCTAAACCACTATAGGGTTTTCCACTGTATCTATTATTATTGTAAGTCAATGAATCATGTTAGGGGCAAAATTTTCTGGATTGATTTATAGCACATATTATGCTTCAGTACAAACAGAACTTAGAAATTACACTAATTTATGTTTCCATATTATCAACAGATTAAATGATTAAGTGTAATATGAAGGTTACTCATAGTAAAACAAAACCTACAGAGAGTTACTAACCAAGTACACAGTTCCAGCAACACAGAGTCTTTTAGCATCTTTCAGCTCACCTCATTCATCAACCTCATTTCCTGCTGCTCTAAACTAAAAGGGCCAGATAACTCAGTGTGCGCTGGTGGCCAGAAACAACTACAAATAAATGATAATGCAGTGCAATTGTTTAGTAGCATATTTCCAAATTACTGGAACGTGTAAACCACCAGTTGTTCGCTAGCATGTTATAAACTGCAATTGCTTGCTACAATGTTAGCAAAATGCTAGGATGTGTAAACCACCACATGTTTTGCTGGCATGTTAGCAGAATGCTGGAAACCTCAAACCACTAACTGTTTAAACCATCAACTGTTCACTCACAAGTTAGCCATAATAACTAAATAGAATAATGGCATTGTTGTGTTTTCATCTTCTTCTGCCTCCAAGTTGCATCACATGGCAGTGACAGAAGGGGGATTACGTAAAACAAACTGATGACCTCACCAGTCCGCATGTGATTCTAACAATTAGTTCATCAATTATTTTAAGTGCAAATAACTCAATACACCATGTAGATTTTGCAATGATGATATTATCTACAATGCATTTTGTGAGATAAGATTCCTTGTTTTCATAAATTACCCAGAGTAGCTTTTAACAGAGCAATCTGTTAAATCCAGTTTTCACTCTCTGCAAAATATGGCTCCTTTATCTATAGCCCACATGCTGAATTACACTGACCTTCATCTGTAAATAGTGGGTCAATATTTATGACATGCAATACCACCTCCACATGTGCTGTTGCTCTAAATGGAAACATACTCTTGTTTCACATTGTAACACACATTGTAAGTGTTTTATGACCCTCACAGGCTCGTGTACAAACGAGCGTGTCAGCACTGAAGTCATTTTTTAGCAGAGTGGGTGGTCCATTTAGTGTAAAAACATTTTCTATATAACATAACACAGCAAGTGCATACAAAGGTGACATTGTAAGTCACACAGTGACTTTAACTAGGTAGTTCAGGGACACATACAAAAGAGCAGCCAAGAGACTACCTTTTACATCACTGAATATCCCCAGACACCAACCATTTTGTTTTAGAAATCCTTCCAAAACAAGGTCTGCTTTCAAGTACCAAAGGTCATGTGGAAAAACTTTTATCACAATCAAATGCAATTTTGTCTTTAACAAGGAGAGATTTAAGAATTTCTTGTAACGCCTATTGTCGCGATTTAGCATCAAAACACTTCTGCTCCAAAACAGCCAAAATAGCGTCTGTATTGGTATTGCTTTGTTACATTAATAAAAGAATCTTCATACCTGAGATGGGAAAAGGTATTTTTTTTACCTTTATTGCCTGTTGTCACTAATTTGTATCATAGATAATAGATAATAATAGATTTATATCTATTTTATGTGCTATACTCAAATTAACACTCTCAGCTTAATTTAGCATCTACTTGAAAGCAAAAACACACACCAAATTTTTTTTTTTGATAACTGGAACTAAATTCAGGTGTTAAGGGGTTAATCTTTGTGATTTTTTTGCATCTAGTTGTTAAGTTTGTAATTTGACCTATGGTGAGATACTTTAATTTAGGTGTAGTGGGGTAAAAGAAACAGTTGTGACTTATAGTCCCCTTACGTCTGGAGCTGGACGGGACTACTGGTCTGAGCTTTCTCTCTTGCTTGATCTCAGCCAGGACCTGGTCATGGAGGGACTGCTGCTGTGGGGGAGGAGGGGGGAGACTGCGCTCTGTAACCTAATAAGGAGAAACAATTACAACATTCAACAACATTTATGAAACAACTAAGATTAAAAAAAGATTTTGCTCCTCTTTGTGTAGTCGAGGAAAACATATGTACATGTATGGATGAAAAAGGTGCCATGTTGTGCCAAGATTTAAACATATATAATATAACTGACCATTCAAAAACTGAAAATTAGTATAGTACTAGTTATATTGATTCCAGTCATGCACTTTAAGGATAATTCACTACGATGTAATGAAGACTTGATATCAGTGTTGAATACCGCTGACCAAAAGATGTTGCAAATAAAAGTGGTGTATCCCTATAAAAGTACCTGTGACGTAGATTTGCATATATAGAAAAAGAACACACAAGACTTATTTTAAGTTAATAAAATTGTTTTAAACAAATCTGTGGGTATTTATGTGTAATGCACAGTATATGAAAGCATTACAAGCTAATATTAACGTGTTTTAAGGGTGGCAGCACTAGTGTTATCAATTACACACTAGTATAATAAAAGCTGAAGAGAAAGCAATTCTAAATTCTGTGCATGCTGGGCAACAGAGCTCGCTCGTTCATAAAATATACTCATTTATTAATTATGGATAAATATATCTGGACACTAATGCCCATGTAAACACACTCACTGAGTGGTTTTCAGGGTATACTGTAAATAGTGAACTTCCATTAAGGCTAAACCCACTCACTGGTTTAAGGGGAGGTCTTGATCTGATGAAATCCAGTATCAGCTCATGAGCATTTCTCTTCACTCTTGTAGGAATGTCACCGTCCACCTGAGCAAGACAGAACAACACCAACTGTTAGCACTTTGTCTGCTAATCATACACTCTCCTCAGTACAGCAGCAGAAAGAACCTTGAGGTAACTCTGGGTCTGATGTAATGTAAGACGCAGCCACTCCAGGCTCTTGAAACATTTAAGAGTGAAATGAGCACATTATGAGTTTATAGAAAGAATATTAAAGCTGTATTAACTGATTTTTTGGCCACTTGGGGACAATGCACAACACTGACCATTTATTGCCTGATAAAGTGGCAGAAATAGGCATATTTACCCACTGTAAGCAGCAGAACTGGCAAACATGTGGAGTCATGTTTCTGGCCACCTGAAAAAATATCACTCTCCTTTTAGCTCTGTATTTGGGATCCACCAGATTTTATTATGTCGACCAGCTCGATGCTTATTTTGTCTGTCTGCTGTTGGATGCTGAGCAGGCAGTGTACTGTGGGTTTATCAGCTACCTGCTGCAAGAATGAAGCGAAAAAACAAAGGGCTGAAATGCTCTGCAGAGCTGGGAGAGGATCTTCCTGAGTGACACCTTTCACATTATGTGAAGCCATTTTTCCCCATTCTCAATATAAAATTGATTAGTGTAGCTTTATATGAAATAAAATATGCATTAAGCAAACCATACTAATGACGTCAACTGCAAAATTGCACACTACTCCTCACTGCATGATAATATGAAATAATACTAGTTACAGAGTGGTAGAAATGTTGCATCTGACTGTATAAAATTACCATAATGTATAATCACTGCATGGCAAAAATAAAAATACCCAATCAAGTGGATTCACACTTTGCGATCCACTGGTGCTTCCAGGAAATGAACTGCAGCAGCTGCCAGAACAACAGAAGGCAGAGCAAAGCCCTCATTAATATTTGTGTTCTGAGTCTGAATTATGTATCTTCTCGTGAACAAGGCCTCAAGGTGACTCTGCTACATGTATGCCTGGTACATAACACTTACCTGCTGTAACAAGGCCTACAGCATATAGTGTGGTGCAGTTGAAAGCCTGAAAATGATGCAGTTGCTTTAAGGACTTTAAATGACAAACTGGAGTCACAAAGTCCACGTGCTCCTTTTGGCAGGGTTAAGTTTTCCGAGTGGAAAGATATTTCTTCCTCAAGATATGTGCTGATTTTATTCACATGTCTGACATCTCAACAGCTCTAAGCATCTACAAGCTGACTTTCCTCTATCACCATGACCTCATCTATAACTCAAACATTAACTACTTTGCTTGTAGTTCAACTGACATACCAAATGTAATCAAATCTACATTTTCATATATCTAATGATTGGCTTTTCTCAAACGTGTATTGCCTCTCACCATGACTTTCCGTAGCTGGAATTTGCGTGCTCGTATGTCCTGCATCAGCATCTCAAAGGGTGTGAGGCTGTACTCGGTGGGCAGCGGGTTGAATGGCTGCTCCTGCACCTTCTTCAGCTTCACGCCCTGCCTGAGCTCCTTCATCAGCTGCACCCACAGACGTGCCTGGGATGGAAACAACAACAACAACAACAACAACAACAGGATAACACTGGCTTCTTCACTGAAACACATTGGTGTATTGTCCTCCCTTGTCGCACAGTGCAAATTGTTTCGTCTCACCCAGTCTCTGTGTTTCAGTGCATCCAGTTCAGCTGTAGACCTTTCTTCCAGAGCTTCCTCTGTTGTGATTTTCTTCAACATCTGTTCACCGAGACAAGAAACACAGTTTTAGTTTTTTTCTGGCATCAGTCCGCTACATAGTGCAAAATCTGAAGCAGCTATATTCGACAACTTTAAATAAACTGCTGTATTTGTTAAATCCCTTATGTGTATATTTATTTTAATATTCCAAGTCCCTCTGGTGGTGTTCAGTTTTCTTTATGTGTTGCTGATCAGTGCAAGTAAGGTATCATTTTAGTAGGTTCTTTTATAAGATAAAACCAGTCGGTAGCAGTCTAATTATGCATATACTGCCCTTAATCCCAATCCCTGAAATCCCTGAATCTCACTGAATAAGACTATTTAGAGGGTGTTTGAAGTAATCCATGCGAAAAACCATGTGCATGTGCATGTGAAGTTATTCCAGTTAAATTGGGCTAGCCTGTTAGTTTGTTTAAAGTAAAATGTTATTATAACATGGGCTTTAATGTTATAGTTATGACCATTTGCTCTGCCATGCATGGAAGTAGGAGAGTGGCCTTCAGGAAATGTGAAAAGGTGGAAGGCCACTGCATGGTGTGTCCATTCTGGGCTGCTGTAGAAACATGGTGGTGCAACATGGTGACGTCGGTGGAAGAGGACTGGCTCATACTAAACTAATTAAATGCATTCTGACATTCCACTTCTGACAATAGATCCCCCTAAATCCTACACACTGGTCCTTCAAACAAAACCAGGGGTTTGTTGATAACCGCTCTGATTAAAGCACCACTAAACAATGTCTTTAGTGGGTTCTGTTTTATTTGTCATATGAACATCGATACACACACACTGTGTAGGGCAATGCATTACACACTCCTGTTGAAGTGTTATATCAGGTATTCAATAATCAGCAGTGAAGCGTGACTTATAATGTATAGTTAATTTTCAGTTTGCAAGTGTTTTATGAGGAAGGGAAAGTATTCAACATGTTTGTAAGGCCTGAAGGAGATATACAGTTAGTTATGTTCAGAAACTGGGTCAAAACAGAACTGTGTCGGGGTTTTTTTTTTACAAGAAATCTCAGGGTACCTTTAACTTGCTGAATATAAAACTAATTAATGCAACTGCCAAAACTATAAAAATGAGACCCAGGAATAATCCTTAAATTCAGTTGAACTCAAATGAGTATTTGTTATATATATGTTATATATATTTGTATAGTCATACATTTAATCAAACTCTCTGATGGATTTCTTAAATGAGAGGGTCTACCCTGTGCCTAAAGTATACTCTTGTAAAGAGAACAGTATTTGTGCTACATGCACATGAACAGTTCCACAAGGGTGAACCATCACATGACTCAACAAAAGGTCAAAATTTAAGGGCGGAGTCCTGCAAGGAAACTGTGGAGGCGTTTTCTTCAGTTATCAGTTTCTGTTTTGCATCATATAATCATGACTACTAAAATAGCAAGTTTGTAAGCATTTCAAATTCAGAGAGTGCACAGAGCAGGCAGCAGCGGTTCACTGAGGCAGATAAAAAGCAGGCCACGTGTATTTTCCTGCTTTTATTCCCTATATATTCCCAGTTACATTGCCATGAAAACTAAGATGGTGATTTTTTTTAACGGTTATGTGAATATTGTCATGAAAATCTTACATACCTCCTTAGCATCTCTGATCTTGCTGAGGAAGGTCTGCAACTCCAGGGTCTCTACAAACAGAGCCCTGCAGACTGCCTGATAGTGCTCCGGAGCCAAGCTTGGGTTGGCCAGCCGGGACGCACACAATGCCATCACCTGGCGGAACGTGCACACCGGCCTTATCACTCCCTCCTGCTCTTCCTCTTCCTCCTCCTCCTCCTCCTCTTCCTGCCCGCTGTAGCCCTCATCCGTTGCACCACTACCAGCCCTGTTGTCGCCCTCTCCGTTCCGGTCCCCCGCAGCCATTCGTTCGATGAGGTGCTCCAGCTGCGGGCTGAGCTCCCGCTCCTCGCTTTCGTCCAACCCCCAGTCCAGAGCTTGGTAGATGGCCACACCCAAGGACTGGACCAGCTGGATGAGGAGGAGAAGAAATATAAAGACAGCAACAAGTAGGTGGTCTTTCACCAACAACATTTCCCATGTTAAGTTTGTCAAAGTTCAGCCAAACACCAGAATGGAAACCATCAAGTTTTCACGTAAAATATTCTTCATAGTGTATGTGATCTGATTGAGTCAGGAGATGGTGTCAGATTGTGAGAAAGGCATTAGTGATGTTGGCCAAACTTCAATGAGTTGTCATATACATATTCAGTACGGCTTATTTTGAGGTATATTGTCAGTATTTTTCAGTAGTTTGCTTCCTAAGTTGTCACCTGTAACCTTCAACAGTAAGCATTAAAAGAGATTTTAAAGTAGCACTGACATGAAATTAACAATAAGACGAGAAAAACGATGGCTTTAGAAGAACAAATATATTGTTATATTACTGGCAAATAAATGTTTTATAACATCTGATACCCATAAAGGAATCTGTAGTAAAATTCATGTAAACAGTGAAGCACTTTGTGTCTTTTTCTGTTCTGCTTCTCACCTGGTGCTCTGCAGTCGGAGGAAGAGGAGGCCCATCACTGTCATCTGAAGAGACACAGGAGGAGACACAACCAATCAGGACCTTCTGGAGGATTTAGTTCACTTTTCCATACAAATGCTTCAGCAGTCATATTCCAAATCAGGTTTATCAACGTTTGTCCATTGCTGAGGAGCACATAAATTAAATTGAATATGAAAATGTTTCATGTGTTTTTTTTGGCACGACATTTTTACAAAACAAACAAACAAACAAAAAACATGTAGCCAAAGCAAATATATATAGAAGGAAAGGCAATAATAACTGAGGAATGCATAAATCAAAATGACAGACAATGCACAGAATTTAAAAAAATAATGTGAAATACTTTATATCATAAAGGAGCAAAGTAAAAAAATAATTATTAGTTATTGTTATTTCCTTCCCAGTCCTGTCACATGATTTTTCACGTTATTATTTTTCTCAGCTTTGATCAATTGTGTGACTAAATAAATAATTTTCATGAAGTGACTGGATGTGATTTAAAATAAGTGATTATTTTGTTTGTAGAAGTTTGTTTTGGGATAGGCTTTCCTGAAAACGATGAACTAATCTGCCCTTTTCCAGTGTTTTGTTTAGTTTAATTTTTAGGTTGAGGTTTTTTGGGGGGGAGGGGAGTGTCAGTGTTCTATCTTTCTCATTTTAGTGAGTGTAAGATTTTGCTGCCATATAAAACAATTGGCACTAGTGTCATATGCTCCTCCTTCTTTTTTTCTGCTGATGCAGTTATAGCCCTCCTAAAATGATTCTTTTATGTATGAACATGTGTATGTTGGAAGATCACAACAGCTGAGAAGAGACTAAATGTGCGCTACATTCCTGATTTTCTCTCCAATATAAAGTTTTCAATCAACAGCTGGCACTCTCCGCAGTACTGTTAAGAAAACTGATTTAAACGCCATAAAAAATGATTTGTCATTTCCTTATGGTTGGAGCTACATATGCTGTAGATATTACTTAAAACTGTTGCCAGGGCAGCTTTAAACAAAACTGAAGAATGCTTCCAAATTGAACTAAGGTCCTTCATCTTCAAGTTGTTGAAACCCACTAATATGCCACTAACAGTGATGGATGTGAACTTTATAGCAATATTAAAAAAGTAAGTCAGCCTTATTTCAATCTTCTTTAAATCAAATGTGTCGCCTCACGTGTCCTAATGCTGGGCCATACATTACTGTGTCGCAGCCGGGGTTGCGTGCTTGTGTGTTTGTGTGTGTGAGACAGTAAAAAGCTCTTTCTCCCAGCTCAGATGTCAGTAATGACACCCGAGAGGCCTGAAACTCCTTGATCAGCAGCTCACACTGCGGAGAAACAGGAGAATGGATAGACAAGAGAGGCAGGACAAAGAGGGAGAGAGAGAGAGGGAGAGAGAGAGAGAGAGAGAGAGAACAGGGAGAAAGAGAGATGAGAGAAAACAGGGAGCACAGGTCTGGATGAGGTGATGGGGGTCGGTCAGCCCACCACAGCAACCCATCCTGACAGCAACAAAATGCTGAGAGCACAACGTCAGACAAACAGCGTGAACACAGACGCTGCTTCAGCCTGCAAACAAAAAGCAGCATCTGACACTGAAGAAGGGCAAAGAAACTCTCTCCCCACAGGAGCGAGGCGATAACATGAACCTCCTCAAACCTGTCGGACAGGTTCAAATAAAGCACGGCAGAGGTCACGTAGTGTAACCGGTGATACTCCCGCCTGTTTCCCACACTTGTGGGTCAGTGAACAGGGGGGAGGACAGGAATCTGCATGGAAAACACTTCCAAGAGCCCACAGGCTTCACTCTCAAAAAGCACAATGGATCAGTCAGTCATATGGGTATGGAAAGGATGTTTAGGCTATTGAGATGTCACAGTTTTTCCTCCATTGTGCTGCAGTGATTTTCTACCAGAAAGCATTGTAAAAAAAATGATTTTAATTTTCAGATCTTTTTTTAACAGTTTTAACAGTGCATGCTCACAATGACTGATAAAATTATGATATCTAGCAAGTGTGACTGCCTATTCTTTTTAAACTTCAACTTTGACCACATATTTTTTCCTCTGCATAATGTTTGCCTTTGTCACCATTGTATCTTAGCATGAGAGCATACTAACTTTAGCTAATTAGCATCAAATGTAGCACGTGTCCTAAAAGGTATTTGATCATAAACAAAGTTTAGCAAATAAACAAACTTGACTTAATGACAGTGCTGAATCATCAACGATATTACAATAGCTACTGAGGCACCAAATTTCATTGCAATTCATCTAATAGTAGTAGACGCTCAGTCTGGACCAGCTAACATCGCTATCATTTGAGCAATGCCAGAAGCTAGCTTGGCTAGAAACTTTGACCATCTGTCAACCACGCTCTGACACGGCTTCCACTTCATGTCTCCTTGCCAACCAAAAGCAGGCAAATATGTGATCATGTTTTGTGAATTGTCTGATTGACTAAAGGCTACATCCCCCCCACACACACACACACACACACACACACCACTCACACATACACACCTCAAAACTTCATATTCTGGCCGCACGAACGCAGCCATGCACTCAAGGTGAGGCATATTTTCCCAAGATGGACTTTGCCATCTGTTGCCATGGTAATAAGGCCTGTGAGACTTAATTCAAAGAGCCCACAAAGTGACAAGAGAAGAAAAACTGGTCAGAGGGGAACAAAACAAGAAAAATGGAAAAGCAGGACATAATAATATATTCATTGATAGCCGACAACTGAAATTGTCTTTACCTCCAGCATGCCATGGTACAGTAGGGTGTAGGATTTACACCTCTACATGTCAAGTCAATGTTGATCTTTGTACTTCTCATATCTTCATGAGTGCATTTATTGCAAGTGAGTAATAACCAAGAAGGAAGGATAACTGAAATAACACTCTAACAGGACATCCTGACTCAGCCTCCAACCTGATGGCTGTCACTGTGTTTTACTGACCCAGGCCAACAAATAATCACTGTAACATCACTGTAGTTCTTTAGAATATCCTGACCAGTTTGTGAGTGAGACCATTAAGAAAACATTCACATTTGGGCTGATGTTTGTCTGAGGACAAGGAGGCCTGGGTTCAGGCCTTGATGCCTAAATTAAACTCTGCTACACTCAGTGGGATAAGGATGACCTAAAAATGACACGTGAGATTTTAGTACGCCAATGCAAGGAACTGGGAACTAATGTTACAACAGTTAGTTTAAGAACAGTGTAGATTAGAGATTAAAGAAGTAAGCTTGAAATTTCTTGTCTTTGACAATTGTGCTTCTTTCCTTATTGTAATATACATGATTTTATATAGTGGCTGTCTTGACATGATTTTGAGAACAAGTCTGCAGATGATGACTAGAAATAATGAATGTTAAGGTTTCCACATGTGTGTGACTTGTGAGCAGACAGATGCAGTTAGCACCTAACATAACGGAGCGTTCAGCAGGAGTTTGTAGTGACCAGCACACAGTCAGAAGGACAGCAAATACTGGACACATTCATTTATTCTCCAAAGCACTGCTAATGCTTCTCTATGTCAACTGGATATGTAAATGCGAAAACTATATGCTGATGTGGTCACCATAAGAACTTCTCTCATCCTCAAACCTGATCAACTGTACAGGTCATTTGTCCCCACCTTCTCGCGCAACCCATAGGAGCATCTCTTGAAGTAGCACCCATATGGCGTGAGTATTTGTCCTCTGCATCACTGAGCATCACTCAATAGTCTACATTGTTAAGGCTTTTGCAAGTCAGATTTCTGCTCTCTTAATGATGCCAGTGATCTCAGCAAACTGCACACATGCTCGGGACAGTCTGTCATGTTTTACTACCAAAGGAGGCCAAAAAAGAGGACAGGAGAGCAGAAATGTTGGCCTTGGCGCTGCTCGCTGTTGTTACTGAAGGTTTCAATTTTTCACTTCCCGTTCATACCAAATTCGGTTTGGTAAACAGAGTGAATCTGCAGCATGCCAGCGGGGATGAGATGTTTCTCTCTGTGGCGGTCTCACTTAGTCACTCAGTCTGATAAAGCAGCTTCGGTCCAGGCTAATATGTGGATTCAAATTAATTTCCTCCTCCACTGCAGATTCTTAGATAACTTGATGAGGTTTAACTTTCAAGGAAATAGAAATTCATTTCAGGCTGTCCAGTCTCCCTGATGTGCATACTAATGTTACAAAACACTGTATATGTACATTTCCAGGATGGATTGGCATGTTAACCTATCAATCCAATGGACTTTTCACATCCCTGAAGCTCACTTGTTTCTCTTGGGATTGACAGAAATCAAACATAAATTACAGGTATGTTTTTGAAAGATTTCACCAGCTTTTGATTGGTTGAAAGGTCAGATGAATCAGTTAGATATGACTGAAAGCTCCAGAACACTACCTCAGTGGACCGTGTGATGAGACTGTTACAACATTAATGATTTAATAAAGTTAACCTATCAGTGATTTTGATTTAAAAAATAGATAACCGGTTAGATAAATTCTCAAGCAAATATATCAAGTGTGTTCTTATTTTTAGGTTCTTTATTGTGATTTTCTCTTATTTACATTATTCAAAATTTTATATCTTTCTTTGGTTTTCTTTTCTGTTCATGAAGTGCGGTCATTGAAAGTTGAAGTTTTTAGGCATTTGTTTAATACCTGGAATAACAAATCATCGCAGATAATGCTCTTTTTATTCTTGGAGGAACCAAATCCCTCAGAATCAGCAGCCTTTAATATTTGGTGTGGTTCCAGCTGAAAGACTTTTTATCAGATATGAAAATCAACCTGCTCTCATTGTTTGAAAATGTGGCTCAGTGTTTAGTGCTGCACCTCGGACACTTATTGTACATTTGTAAAGATTCGACTCGCCGAGCGGGCCTGTTCATTTGTCCCGGGCACGCTCACTGGACATCACCACGCTGCACGTATGAATGGACAATATTACAGACATTATGTGAACACTGCCAGTGCGATATCTCAGCATGCATTGGGATTACTTTTTGTTGTTATTCTAGCAGAATTGCCTTGAATTATTTACTTTTTAAACTGTGCATGTAGTGAGCTGTTGTTTTTAGGGTCTTTTATTTGTAAAAAAGAACTGTGGAAGAGAGGAATGACATAACGAGGGATCGACATCAAACAATCAGTCCAGGGCTGTCGCAATCACAACATATGCTATGTATCTTAACCATTAAGCCGCCCCCTCTCTGGTTCTGGTTCTGATTGTTAAAAAGTTTGGGTTTCTTTTAAGAAAAAATAAATTATAATAATAAGCAGGAAACGTATGAGGAGCATCACAGCAGCTTTGGTGACACTTTCAATATCATCTTCAGCAGAAAAATGTCACAGACCTACTTTTACTTGAATATACTGCTCTGCCATTTGAAGGTATTGTGGCTTCAAACCACGTTTTTTTAGGTGTGTGACATCATGCCCAGCAGCAGATTTTGGTGACCCTAAATTTGCATTTGAGTAGCACAAATAAATAAAAGTAGTCTGCATTAATAAAGAAGTTGGGATCCCGGTCTCAGTTGTTTCCTCCACAGACCATGCTATCTAAAACTGGCATGATGTTTGGGGATGAATGCGGGCACTTAAAAAGAAGAACACGGCCCTGCAGCTGACGAGCTGCATTAATAATGTAGACAGACTCACTATAATAGACTCAGCTTCATGCTGGTTAAGGGATTTGCGCCACCGCTTGGATGTGAACTGCGTTTACTTATGGATCAGCGGAGCGCGCACCAGCACAGGCTACGAGGATAAACAACTCTGTTAATGAGAGCTGAACACGTCCTCAGTGAGAGCTGACATTCATGATCACAGTTATGCATTGGCAACTGTTAATAGCATATTTCATGGGCCTGTGAGGCCAATGGATCCCGAGCAAGCTGGAGAGCGGTCGAAAGTCACTTTAGTCACCTCCTCAGTATGTAGACAGGACAGTATATGGCAGTATGAAAACCTGCTGGGATATGGATCCCTGGGATTCATTTTAAAGACTGAGTCTGAACCTACCAAGTAGTTTAAGTAACAAGCACTCAGAGAGCACACACCTCCACCAAAGCTGAACATCTCGCCAAAATCAGAAGAGTATCTGGATCGGCTTGTGATCCCGGCCTGGATTGGATCCAGGGACCTGCTGGAGCTTAAGCCCATGTGGTATGCGCCCAAACAATTCAGCTATCAGGTAACCCAATTTATTTCAAATCTTCATGCATTCATGGAGATATGACTCACGACGTAAAATTTTGCCCTATCTCACAATGATGAAGAAGCTGTCAAAAAGAACTCATCCTGATCACTCTCAAGATGGAATCACCTCTAAATTGGGCCATGCAAATCAGTCCTCTAGTTTTGGCATAACCCTGCTAACGAACAGACAAACAAACAAACAAACAAACGGGACTGATTACATAATCCCCTTGGCGGAGGTAACAAAGCATGGAATTGTGCATTAAAACAAGGTTAAAATGTTTTAGGAAAGAAACCGTTCTGTTGCCAAGCAACACACATCGAGTGTCGCCTGCAGATAAAGTGTGAACTTTTTCCTCCTAGGATTTTTTTTAAACAGGTGCAACACAGCAGCAGTAGCTGGGCAGAACAAGAAACGGTCAAACTTGTTACTTAGTCAACATGAGCTGGGAGCGCCCTTTTTACACCACGGATGCGAACGCTCCTCTTATTCCTCCTTCTCTGGCCTAAGGGGACTAAGCATGAGGAAATTAGCCAAATACTGTGGCTGCATGTTGCTTTAGTGCAGAGCTACACAAGTATTAGTCAACACACCTTCTGAGATGAGTTCTGACCTCCAGCATATTTGGCTATGAGCAGTACCTGAATAAAACATCATTTTCGAAGAAATAATGGCTGTTATAGCTCAAGACTCTTGGAATAAGTGGAAGAGTATCCAAACAAGTGATATGTGGTTTACTAGATTTATGCCCAAATGTAAAGTGTCTCTCCAAGGTCTCAAGGCAAGTAAAGGTAAAACCAAATAAAAACTTTTTTCCAATTAAACCTTTTTTTTTAAGTTATGTTTGGCCTGAAGTTTTCTCCTGGCACAGGTTTCATGGGCCCAGTCCTCAGCATGAGCATCAACAACAATTTATCATGTTGGCACTACAGGCTAAATTCAGTGGGAGAACCAACCAGACGACTGCGAAAAATCCTTTGGGCTTCGAGCCACCCTTTGAAGTCTCCCAAACAGTCTTAGCAAGAGGGGATGCTCGGGTGAAGCTGCGCTTTATGAATAATTAACCATTTACCGGCATAATACAAGTCATCCTGGTTGGCATCGGGAGTGCAACAAAATCCCGACGTAGCTGATCAGAACACAGTGTCTGTCTGCGTAAGGGCAGCTCAAGGTTCTTATGGAAATGTTAAATAAGACAGCTGAAGGTCGATCAAGCAGGAATAGTGTTGGGACGGGACAGGATAGCGCCGATGCGTCTATTTTTTTTTTTTTTTTTTACCTGTCCACCATACTCCGTATGCAATTGGGGTAGATTAAAAAAAGACACCGCTTTTTAATCACGGTTCCTGCTTGATAGGAGATAATCCAAGGTGTTTTAGAATCAGTGCTATACATTCTTAAATTCCGCGTTGATACGATCAGCCAAGCTTGGTGTAATTCAGTGTGTTTTTGAGCATGAGCACCGGTTCGCACCGTCTGCTGCCGTCTCCTGCGGTGAGGGACATAGAGGGACCAGTTGAAAAAGTCGGAATTTCAGTTAGGAAAGTTTGGATTTGTGGATATTGCTTCGCGCCGAATGAAAAAGCGCCTCCTTATAAATTTAAATATAGTATTATGTCAAACTGTGAGAGCTAACTTACTTTGCGCAGCATGGACCCGTGGTTAGAATTCACTTTTTCCACAGTTGGGTTTTGCGCCATTGCAAAACAAAACAAGGGGCAGAAGGAATGAAGTTGGCGGCAACGCGGTTATCCTACCGTTGTGTCGGGGCTCCTGCTCTAACGACACGGTTCCATCCCTGTGCAGGAGGATGTATGACGGGTCCTTCACCCAGCTGACTCTCCCGGCCGGCGGGCGGGGCACCCTCAGCCCGCTGCAGCACTGGTAGCACACCGCCCATGCCTGCTCCTCGTTGATGGGCTGCTCGTAGGACTTCAGCACCTCCTCCAGAGACAGTTCCCGGGGCTCGGCCAAGTCCCGCGCCTCTCCGCGTTCCGTGGGGGCGGTTACCCGTGAGTCCCCGTCCTTGGCGCTTCTGTTGGTGGATCTGGCCATGGCTGCGATGCCGTGGAGCCCATTCTTCACTCCGTGAGCGCCGGGGCCATTTATGCTACGCTGACTCCAGTTCGGCTCGATCTCCTGTCCGCTTCTTAACGTCTTCTGTTACTCAGCTACCGCAGCTGCACGTCGTTACCACAACAGTGTCAAGTTAGCCGTAGTAAATGCACAACTTCCGCTCCGACATTTGAAAAAATAAAACGCGTGTTAATCCATACATTGCAACTTTTTGGGAGCAATGTGAAGTATCGATTTAAATGACAAACGTGTAATGAGTCTGACGTTCTTTCAAAGTTCCATACAACCCCCAAACCAAATTATAGATTTATTTATGATGTGAAGCAGTCTGTGATTGTTTCCCTCTACCAACTAATCGCGGCCAACAGCAGAATTCTGTTGAGGTCTATTGCACTTCTTTAACCCACGTAATAAAGTTATGTGCATACCTTCACCGGTTCAGTTGACCCTCCTTGCTTTTATTTTGAAAGTGATTCCACTTAACGGTTTTATTAATTCGCTCACTTGACTCAGCTTGTTGCCATGTCATCAAATGAGAGAGACGACAGGATCTGCGGGAAAACATCAATCCTCCTGGAGAGAGGACATGTTCAACATCCCGATTATCCAGCGGACATTTTATTTTTATTTTTAGCTTTATCATTAATTTTCATTTTATTACAAATTTTACATTACAAAATGTGGGGAAACTGATGTTTGATTACAGGTATCCAATTTTCAGCCTCTCTTTCTCAGATAGGAGCAATAAAGTGGAACTTCCGAGGAACTTTCAAAATAAAAGCTCTCTCTCGCTCTCTCTCTCTACATAACTGACTTAGACTTGCGTGGCTTAATCTTTGAGACAAGTAGCTTTGCCTGTTCTTCAGAAGTGGCTGGTGTTTCCTTTTGGCTTAGTTGAGATAGTGAGGAGAAGAAGTAGAGGATGTTTCACATCTAGCAAAGCTATCTTTTATTTTGAAGGAAAATAACACGGTTTCCTGTTTTACTTACTTTTGCGTTATCTTCGTGCAGAATCCTTTGTAACTCCATTCATTTGAGCTGCAGCTGCAGGAGCTTCAGTCAGAACACTGAACCTAAAACTGCTTGTGTGGCCTTCTATGACCACCAACCACTGCTTTATCCGAACTCCTGTTTTGTCTGAAGATGGATTTTATGTGAACCTATCCTTTGGGAGTGTGCTGATTACATGAACTATTATACATGATGTCTGGGTCAGTGACTGTCCTGTGAAATTACAGAAGAGTAAAGAAAAATCTGTGTATTTAAAGGATTCAGTTCCTTTTCCATTATTCCTCAGGCAAGAAGAGAAAGATTCATACTATGTACTGTAACTTATAAACCAAATGCCATATATTCGCATGTAAATTCATCTGCTTTCAATCACAGAAGGTGCACATGTGGGAAAAATTAAAATTAAGTGGAACCCAGAGGACCAGAAACAAAGAGGGTTGTGCAACACGTCATATCCCAAAAGAGGCTGTTTAATAATTCATTTCGACCCTAACAGACACCAATCAATTCCACTTCAAGTACAGTTTGTCTTCTGAAGAGACAGCCACATTACATCAACGTGGGGTATTCAAAAACATGATGCCATTGCTGGATGCTAATTGGCTGAAAGGTGAATCGCATGAATCACTAACTAGGAGTATGCACCCCTGTATGTTCACCGCAACAATCGCGAAATACAAAGTAGCACAAATAAATTCCTAAGTCTTGAATCTCCAGTAATTTGAATCAGATCAAAATGCAGTAGAGTTGTGCTTTCATATCTCTGTTTATATTATCCAGTGAGAATTTCACATCTCTTCTAAAATTGCAGACTCGATGGTCCTCATCCTCTTTGTAGTGAAACAAGGTTATCATAGAAGATAACTGCAGCAGACTAATTGTTATCTCACAGCTGCAGCACTGTAAAATAGTGGTTTATGTATATGTAATAATTGTTTGATTTATTTTATTTTTATGCCTTTATTAGGCATTGAAGGCCGATAGAGGACAGGGAATAAGGGACAGACAGCTTGGCACCTTAACCCCTGAAACACAGGAGTGACCCGCAGGTGGGATGCTTGCTTCAGTAAAATGCTACATTCACCTGAAGCTATTTTTGATGTAAGCAGCATGTTGAAGTTGTGACTGGCGATCACTGGAACAACTTTAAATACTGTCTGACAGTTTAATCTAAAACAATGCATCACACTGACCATAGCCTGTGGGTGTCAGTGTTTTAAATGTAATAGAATAATAGTACATGGAAGAACATACACTAACTTATAAGAAACAGCAAATCATATCAATGCCTTTGTAGGATAATGGTAAACTAAAGAATCATCTTTTTTAAAGGTCCTCTCTTATTGAATATGTTATGATCCATGTCCTTTCGGGTTTCTGTCTGTGCCTTCTCCTGGTGTTTTCTGTTAGGACTCCCCCTGGTGTTCTTTCCCCTTTTTTGGTTAATCACATGACTAATTCCCCGCACCTGTGCCTCGTTTGATCATCACTCCCCAGTGTATTTAAACCCTGCCTCACACTTCCCTGGTGTCGAATCGTGACCATTTCATGCCCGAGCCAAGAACCCTGTACGCTAAGCCTGATCTGTTTTCGTAGACACGTTTTTGCCTGACCACCATTTCTTGCCCTAGCCCCTTGGATTTGTTTGCTGTTTCTCTGGTTTTTGACTCGGACTGTTTGACTACGGCTCTGGTTTTGCTGCCCTGGTTTTCTGACCCTGTTTATGGACTGGTTACACTGATTTGTGGATTGTGGACTGTTGATAATAAAGATCATTGCCAGCACACACTGTTTTGCGCCTGGTTCCTGTACTGATCATCACAGAATATTGGTGTGATAGCTCTTTCTCGTCAGATTAAACAAAATAAAGTGATGTTAGAATTTATTCCGCCAACAGATGGCGCCCAAACATAAGTTATGCACTGGGTCATCTTCTCACAAACACTGTGAAGGTTGAGAACCCGACTTCAGGTTACATTAACAGAGGAAGGGCACTCAGCAGAGAGCATACCTTTTTTCACCAGAGCCCAATTATGATGTGCATCTGCACCAAACTGTACAAACCCATAGATGTCAACAACATAAGTATGTTTCTTTACATTATGATCCAAACATTATTTCCTGAGAAAATGACGAAGATGTCCTGTCTCACAATATTAAGGATGGTGATGGGAAAAAGGCCTGGATCTGCACCAAAATTGAATGGGTTCTTCTCTGGGCCATGTCCCATCCCTTCACCAAGCTAGGTTCATTTGTTTGTTATATGTTTTGTACAGTTTGTGTAATCCAACAACCAAAAAAACAACGGAACAGACAGACACAGGTGAAAGCATCGCCCCCTTCACAGAATTTAATTATCAATGGTTACATGTAAATATTGATTGCAGTCTTAAGTACCATATAGTTTCTGCTTCATGAATCTCCTTCAGAGAAATACAACAACAAAGTGACAGGGCCGTCAGTTAAACCCTCTGCAAGGCACTGGCATTGTCAACTGGCTGGCAGGACCTGGTTAGACACAGTGAAGTGTTGCATATTGTTCACATTGTATAGGGACACATGTTAGGCACTTTGTGAAAGCAGTGGTAACTTCTCCCGATAAACGTCTGAGTGATTCCACGGTGAAAAATGCATTCTCTTGATCTTCTTTTTCTTGTGTCTGGGCTCTGCCTTCCATTCATTTCAACTCAGTGAGTTCTTGCTTAAGCTACATGACATGGAATTATCATGCATCATAAATTATATTATACAATGGTGATACTGATTTGAAAGGTCTGCACCGCGCTACCGCTCAACACTTGTATATATTTATACAACTGAACAAAAGAAAGCAGACTTGATCTGTTCTGTGAAGCTGTTTTTATCTTATCATTCACACCATGGCATAAAAACGTGTTGTCGAAAGTGCTGGTTATATAAATGTCACTGTCTCATGGTTGTGTCAGTGCAGATTTGGAATATTTGAAATTTCTCTTTTTATTGCTGATGTTGTAAACATGTCGGACAGGTAGTCATAAAGAAAAAAAAGAGAAAAAAAATTCTCTGGATGATGATTTACAGTATAGCTAACAGTACCGATAACATTGCTGTTGGCAGAGTGCAGTGTTCAGTTCAACTCACTTTTCAAGACTACAAAAACACAAAAAAGATATTGATTCATGCATGGCAGGCCACATAGCACTCTGCCCAATAGTAAACCCATCAACATCTCTGCACACGCACACAGACAGACACACATACACACTGATGGAACATGACAGACTCTCATCTTCAGGGACATTGACACCTTAATGCAATAACGCTTAGCTCAAACACAGCGCATGTATTGTATTATCTTGAGTGTTACTCCGTTGTTTAACTTCAGCAGAGCACCTGTCATCGTAGTGAGTAATAAGTCACCCTACTTAAAGAATTTCCCGCAAGAGATAAATAAAAAGTAAAAAATAATAAGTAAAAAGTATTTCTGATTCTGATTCTAAAGCTCAGGACATGCTAGGACCTTGTGATGACCTGCTCCTTTGGAGCTGAAATACACTGCGTTATCGCAGAATTTTCCTTTAAATGCTCAATTCTCATTCCTTAAATATAATAAAAACGTCAAAGTCCTGTTTCCTTTCGGCTTGCTGCTCAGTGGCCCCACCTGTCAGAGGACCTGTTCTGACTCCCCTGCACCGCTAGTTCAAGTTCAGCGGGTGCATCGGTGTGCAGAGCCAAACCAGCCCTTTGTCTGTGTTCCACACTACCCACTGCTGCTACCAGTGATTTGAAAACATAAAAAAACTGAAAGATACAGAAGCTGAAGTGAAACAGAGGAGCTACTCACAAGTGTTCTTAGAGGGCAACAGTTGCCATGGCTCTAAACTACGGAAGAGTATTGCATTAATAAACTAAAAAAAGTCCCCAGCAAACAAGCTTGGATGCATTTCAACTGCATCCATTTCTACAAATGAAGCATCATGTGCTGGTTTAACTGCTCCTGCAGGAAGAGAATGACTGTGCTGTCACAAATCAAGGCATTAACGTTGACCTGCATGCCAGCATCCTCCCAGTTGATGAAAATGTCTTCTGGAGCAAGTAATGCCTGTATATGGTGTAGAACTTAGTTTTGTGTTGTCTCTCGATGAGAATGTCTTTGTCATTCATAGTCTAAGTGTTGTCGGGATGCTCCGTTTTAGCTGGTAACCAGCTGAACTGATACGGTTCCCGTGGCACCAGCAGATCTACATCGAGTCTCTTCTGCTCTTTCTCACTGTTAACGGTCCTGTACCCGAGCAGCGACATGGCCCCTTTACATACTTCCTGGATGCGTTTGACCTTGTTGTGCGGCAGAGTTGTGCGCCAGGCCTGGGAGACGTCGGCGGCGTTTCGTGAAGTGATTTCGAAGGCCTCTTTCTTTGAACCCTTGCCTTTTCCATGAGTCACTTTGTAGATCCATTCCCCCAGCTTTGTGGTCATCTCCAGACCAACAAAGTCATACATAGCTGTTATCTCCTCAAGGGGGTTACGTGCCACATCCTCATAGCGAACCATTTTGTAGCGGCCTTTTAGAAATGGAGGGGGCTTTAGGATGGCCCTCTCATTGATGCGCACGTGGCTACGACAGATCTCCTGCATGACTCCATACTGCACTTCGCCAGCCGGGAGGTTTCTCTGCTCCAAGACAACAGCATTATCGCTGACGAAAGCCTTCGCGGATTGCTCCCTTGAACGCACCACAGCACGTGGGTCGCGGACCAGGTGGATGATGCGGAGATCGAGGCTCGGGTCCTGCAGAAGCGGGTAGAGGGACTCCAGCTCAAAGAAGCGCACTTCTTTTAACACCACGTGACTGTAAGTGCCACAGGCCTCCTCCACCCCGTGCAGGTGCATGGCGTCGCACGTCTTGGAACACAGGGTCTGGTTGCTGAGGCCGTCGCGCGGGGTGAGGGGACAGGCCGGCGGTGAGCACAGCGCTCGACTTTGACTCCACATAAACAAGTTGGAGACGTTGTGGCGCTCTGGCAGGTAGGCCTCCATCACGGAGAAGTCACACTGGAACACACTCCGTAATAGATCCCTTACAGCCATTCGGAGCGACCGAGCCCCGGGTTTCTGCAGCTTGGTCCACACGTGCCAAGCGGGCTCCATCAGATAGAAGACGGACGGGTGCTGACTGAACACCTGACCGAGGAAGGATGAGCCCGATCGCCATGACGACAGCAGCAGAACGTGAACTTTGCCGTTGGAGGGGGCAGAGACGCAGGGGCCGAGCTGGATGTACCAGCCGCAGAACAGCACCACCGCTGCGCCCTGCAGGATCACCAGGAAGATCATGGTGCTGACGTTCACTCTGCAGCGCAGCATCATGGTTGTGGGTCACTTTTGGGGGCTTGACGTGGACCTGTCTTTGCTCTTCTTCCGTGGAGTGGTGTGTCCCCTCTGCTGTAGAAAGGACAGGATGAGAGAGAGAGAGAGAGAGACAGAGTGAATATGTTGAACAGGTAAAGCACTTTCAAGTCATCTCTCAGGAGCTCTTACAGTTTGTATAATACGGGTGTGGCCTACGATCATATTTGTATTTTGATATGGCAGATGTCTCCTCCTGTCTCCTGTGTGTGTTAAATGTGTTCAGTTGAGTTTTTTAAGGTTTTCAAGCTTGATGCTCATCTTCTCTTTGCTGAGATGGGAAACTGTGCTGAGTTGTTTTAGTTCCTTCACACATTATAGAGGGTTGTGCAAACCACAAACGGTGTAGCTTCACACAAACAGATGGGACCCTGTGATTTGTCCATTCAAAGCAATAACCGAATGACATCCACAGTTCTGACAATGCTCCACTGGCTGCTGCTGCATAAGGAGTCTTCAGTACACATTCCCACCTGGAGCAATACTGCCTTTTGGAGCTCGCCTTGTCGGGGATGTTCCCCCCTACATCTGGAAGCTTCCCTGCCAGTCAGCATAGAGGGGACATGGCCAGTGTTCTCTCAACACATCAACTTTCTGGAGATTGCTGCAGAACAGAATGCTCATCTCTATTTTGCTCCTGAACTGACTGCTAACATTTACCGAGTGCCAAGCGAGTTCCCAGCCCCCTTGTTCTGGGAGCAAACAGGACGTCCATGGCTTTGTAGGATTAGCGGATACTCCGCTCTAACACAATTTGGCAGCATTTTAGTCTGACCAACAACTGACCTGTCATGACATGGCCCAGCTGCTCCATCTCCAGCTGCAGAGCACAGAAGACAGCTTGAAAGCAGATAGGTTGGTGCTTTTTAGGGCTTGGACATGCAGAGAATTGACTCACTATGCCAAGGCAGAGCCGGACAAGGTTAAGTCTATTAGAAGGTTATGCATGTAAAAGTGCAGTTACATCCAGATAACTTCTAATTCTGGGATGGGGTTCTGGTGTAATGGTAAATGTACTACTTGAGTGTATGTCTACCTGTGAAACTTTTACCTCTACTGTCCAGACAATGGCCTGAGGGTCACGATGACCTGAAGATGTCTGAAAAATATATTTTAATCCTGTAAGGAGATTCCTGTTTTCTGCTGTTCTGTAAGGGATTTTCCAAAGGGTTTCCTGCTTTTGATCTCCCATATGTGGGATACAGGTCTCTAGTCACGTATGCCTTTTGTAATACACACATGTATTTAGAAAAGTATAAAAACCATGTTCTTTATTTCTCTGTATGCCACTCTGTAGGTCAGCACACGTGCGGAGCTGCTGAGTGTCATCCTGTGTTGCAACCAGTAAAGACTTTTGAGCTTGACTCCGGACTCTAAGAATCTTTGTTCCTGACAGCTTCAATTACTTTGGGGAGAAAAGAACCCGGTGGAAACAGAATCCTGGCAGAATAGAAAAGTTTCCACGACACTGGTTTGTTCAGTTCTTCTGGGATGAAAGTGAACTTAAAGATCTGCGGTTCACGAGGAGAGATGGTGTGCTGTGAGTGTTTTAAATCAGTTGGACCACTGCCTGACATAAAGAAGCTGTTTAAAACAGACGCTAGAAACAAGCCGACGGAGTCTAAAGAAATCGTGACAAGACGAGGGGGTTTGATATACTTAATAGGCCTTAGAAGTGCTTTACTGATGATGGCCATATGCACATTTACGTTCAGTCTGTGGCCAATACTCACTGGGAAAGACAAGACAAATGTGGCTCACTGACAGGGCAAACTCTACCATCTGCTGCCAAGTTTTAGCTAAAAAGATGAAGTTCAAATTCTTTGGCCAGGGGAAGTTAATAATATGCCATGCTAGCATTAATGGGCACAATACTGAGGGGCATGGCTGCAGCTCAGGGCAGGGCCGCACTGTTCCTGGAACTCACTGCATTCAGGTTTAAATGGCAGTAGAAGTTGTATTTACGAGAAGCACTGGCGAGATAAGAGGAGGGAAGATGTGGATAAAAGGAGGATGTGACTAAACATCCTATATGACACCGGGATCTTTCCAAGTGAGTTTACAATATTGTAGGAGTGTTATTGCTCTTCTGCTTTGGGATGTAATTGTTCAATTATTGATAAAATAAGTACAAAAGTTCAATCATCATCATAATGTACAAAATGGTACATGACGCTCGCTGCGTCAGGCTTCTTTTCACGCCCAATGCCAAATGTGAACCAAATTTTTTTTTTTAACATAAACTGTTCCTCCTACACCTCCTAACTTCTGCTGCAGCCGTGTTTCACATTCTCATGTCCACGGCTTTTCTACCCTCTCCCATCTTTACAAAGTCTCACAATCTGGTTTCACTTACTTACTCAGGCAGGTCTTCACCACGTGGAGCCACGATGCATCAGACACTACTTTTTTTTTTTAAGTTTTCTGTTTTGTTGGCTACTGTTCAACCTTTTTTTTTTTAGCTTTAAAATGCATGGGAGCCAAATTAAACTGCTGACATGACATGCAATGCTTTGACGTGGAATTTACATGTGTCTCATTCAACAGTGCATTTGATATGAAATTTGATCATCTGTCCACATATGTGGACAGATATTTATGTAAAACAGACTCTCTCCACTATACACATACATATTTTAAAGGGGTTTTTAAACAAAAACTGATATTTTGGGATACAGCTTAAAAATCATTTTTACATTCACTGCCTTAATGGAATACTTGGAAAACAATAATTGAAACAATATTTAAATGTCCATAAAAACAGCAAAGGTCGGCTCTTATGAAGCATTGATGAAGCATGAAGCATTTAATCTAATGAAGCATTTAATCTAAAACAGGTAAATTTGCACTTTTAACTAAATTACATGTACATACTTTTGGACAACATAAATACTTGACTTGGACTATCTGCATGATTAGTCAGATGTTTCTGTGATTTTCAAAACTAACTAATCACTAAACCATGAATGGCTTCTTGAATGTCTTTATGTGAATGTATAAAGTAAGTCAACCACTAGCATTTTCTTTTGATTTTTGAGCAGATAGCCCACATGTTTAATTGCTGGAACAACTCTACGTATACTTGGTTTAAAACTAAGGAGCATGAACTTGAACTCTGCACTTTGATGCTCCATATGCTGTAAAGGCATAAACAAGATGCATGTATGCAGAAGATATATGCAACCGAGTACAGGAGTGGAAGGAGAGACGTTTAGAAATAAAATTTTCCATATTTACTGTGCAAAGATTTTTGGATTTTTCATTGTCGAGTTTCTGAGTGGAAAAGCCTCTGAAAGCATGTTCATCACGGGAGAATGGAACTCTCTGATGAAAGAGAAAGACAGGAGACACCCACCACACCTTCTAAGTGGCCCATCCCAGCCTCTCAGAGAATCAGTGAGCGAAACAGTGAAAAGGAGACAGAATGAAAAGATGGCGAAGGACTGTCCGTCAGAGTTTCCAGTGGGAGATTTCTGCAGACTGAGGTGATCCGTACGAGCGTGCTGTAATCTGTTGTGCTCACCGAGCAAGCCCCGACACGAGCGCCTCACCTTCAGACCCTCAGGGTGCAAAGGCACACACCAGGCACCACGACAGAGCCTTTCTCTCTCTTTCTCCTACCCTGTCTGCCAGTTCTTCTCTACAGCGACCATTGTTCACACTAATTACACAGATATGCAGTGTGCATGCATACGCTGACTTACGACCCTTACTGTAATGCTAAGTCATAAAGGTTTCACCTTATCACACCCTCTCATCGTTAAGGCGGTTAAACATTACCAACTTCACTGAATACAATGTAAAACTGTGATCCACCTTTGTTATACATTTGAAATTGTATTTTTCAGCATACGCTTCATTTGCCTAGATTGTGAATTTGTATGTAATTACTATTGTAATTTGAAATTTTTTTTCTAACATTCAGCAACGTCAAAACTGTGTCAACATCAGTCAAAACACATCTTCAGCTGCTGATTCTGACACCAGCTTTCAATTCACTAACGTCGCTGAGAATGAAATCTGTTATAAAATCCCGATGTAACCCAGTCAGACATAAAGTTTCTGTCCTGATGAGTTTCCACATTTTATAATTCCTCAGAGTGGGCGCGGCGGTGATCCGGTTAATGGGCAGTTTCAAATAACATTTTATTTCCTTAACATGTCAACCATACCGGCTAGTTCAAGAGTCTGCTCAGCAGGAAGAAGTTAACAAGTAATATTAACAGTGCTGCTGAGGCAACAGTTTCCTCTAATCAAATCTATGAAATCCACTGTTGTATCACAAATGACCGTAGTTGCCAACATGCAAGACCATCACCAAAACTAAGAATTGATCCAGATCCAGATCCAGTTTTTGGATCAAGGAAGGATTTCCACTATTGTGAGATATGACTCAAAATTTCACATCACAGTCGGACCTGGATGCTCCTCTGGTTTTGGGGAAATATTGCAGTGAAGTACTTGCTCCACTCTTACTTTTTGCACACTTTGCGGTGTGATTTAATTGTAAGTGGACATCTGCGAGGAAAAAACAACTGGGGATTTACACAAACACCTGCCTCATCAGTAACACTGATGCTGACGCTGACTACCTGAACTGACCTCAACATACTGTACATCACCAGTGTCAACAAAACAACTGTGCAATATCTGTATGAGAACAACAAGCCGTTACTTTCATATTTATTTAGCATCCATCCTGTTAAAGTATGACTTTGTGGTGGAGTCTCTGAGACCCAGCAGATTCTACAACCTGTGGCAGTGCTCCAATTTCAGCCTCAGGTAATCTGTAGTGCAGTGTGTGGACAGAAGGATTTCTTTCATCCTTATTTGCTGAATGACTGAGTCAAATTCACATTGAAGAATTGCATATTGTTCACACATGGGTAAAATATTTCTGAAGGTAAAAAATAGCAGGGGTACATACATCGGCCATCCTGCCACACACCTGGTTAAACTGCTGCTCCACGTGCAAGGGTTTCTCCTCAAAGCTTTTTTATGTGCTGCTTATTTCTGACAATGCAGTCACACCAAAAACACTGTGTGAACGCGCTTGCTGCGCTGAGCCGTCTGCGTGACAGAACATTGACAGAGCGAGCTGAGCAGTCATCCTGAAACAGCCCTGAACCATGAGTGAGTCCACCTGATAAATAAACCGCTCAGCTGGCCAGGCAGTCTTCAACATCAACCTCCACCCACTGCTCGTTTTCTCAACTCACCCTGCTGAAAGGCAACCTTCATTTAAACGTCTAGACAGATCCTGAGGGAAAATCACATTGGGACCGTAAATAATGATTACTTTCAGTCTTGATTAATCTATTATTTGCCTCTAAAACATTGGAAAATAGTGGAAAAACATCATGATTTCCTCCAGCTTTAGTCATAATGCCAGGCCTATTTAGTGAAATGAATACTAGTGCATCTCAAGAAATGAAAATATTGTCAAAAAGTTCATTCAAGAAAAATAATTTTAATCAAAAACCGAAACTTTCATACAGTATATTCCATATTAATTATATGTAAAGTGAAATATTCCAAGCCATTTTGGTTTAGTTTGGAGGATTATGACTTATAGCTCATGAAAATATTGTATCTCAACTGAAAAAAGGATTTCCAACACAGAAAATGTCCAACCTGTGACAGGTGTGTTCATGTCTACACTCACTGCTTGGTTTGGGCTCCTTTACCACCAACGACTGCATCAACAATTCTTAAAGAGCTGATGGGAAATATTCACCTTTTTCACCATATTTATCTTCTTTGAGATGCACATGTATTTCACCGCAAATAGTACTTAATGACTGGAAAAAATAGCTACGTGCATGGAAGAGGGGAAAAAAGAAAAACAGTCCCCTAAACATTTCTATGTAGATTCTCAGTCATCCAGGTCATTATCATTATCAACTGGACTTGAGATTTTTCAAGAAATTTCTTGAAAAATCTCAAGTCCAGTTGCCTTACGGAACTCTTTCAACATCCCCTAAACATTATGATGCTGCGTTCACCACACTGCCCAGTCACGTACCTCCGCTGAACCTCACCCCGGGACGGCCCGGGGAGCGCTTCATTTTCCATCATGGTGGAGTTCGAGTTTTCTGTTGCGCCAGTTCTTCACAAGAACAGGTAAAATGAAACGACCCACCTGGACCAGCTGGTAGCTGCGCCGGATCGGACGAAATCGGATCAACGCCAGTAGATGGATGTTTAAGGGGCGTCATGTGTCGACATGGGGTGGGGGGTTTGAGGGGTGGGTGGGTGGGAGGGTGTGCATGAAACCGTTTAATAAACACAATAAACACAGGTTTCTGTAAACCGCTAAACCAAACAAAGTTTTGGTAAGTGTCGGAATTAGTAGATCTGCTGAAGTATTGTCCCTAAAAAGAAGGTCCGCTGGCCTCCTCACACCGGTGAAAGTAGCGGCTCGAAACACCGAGGTGGCCAGGAAAAAAAAACGGCGTCGGCCGCAGAGGAGAGAAGAGAGGAGACTGTTCATTCCCCCCACACATTCTGCAGAATGTCTTACCTGCCGTTTTGCTCGTTCGCCGGTGCTGCCTGGCGACGGAGCCGATGCGCGGTGCCCCTCTAGCCCGCGGGTCCTCTCCACCGTCGGCCCGTCAGTCGTCAGCCCGCGGCCGCTCGCTCCGTGTGCACGGCGGACTTTTGAGACGTGGCCAGAGGCTGCGCCGGGCTCGACTGGCAGGAGGAGGCTGGGGGCGGTGGGTGTCGCAGAGCAGGCGGGACCGGAGGTGCTGCGAGCTCTGTGAGGGGGGTCTCTGTTCCGTCCCTGTCTCCTCACAGCGCTGGAAGAAATAATGATAATATGCTGACCTCATAAGAAAGATCAGTCGTATCAATCCACGAACTAATTACAAAGATATGTCATTTCTAATGCTTTGGATATATTACCACAAACTATTTGATAGGATACTTTGGTATATCTGTTTAATTTTCATTTTTCTCATTGGAATTATTAGTTTGTTCAGTGATGGCTGAAAGTTTGGTTGAGTTCTGTAAGGCAACTGGACTTGAGATTTCAGTTCTGAAGAAGCCTCTTGGATGAGAGGCGAAACGTTTTCTTGAAAAAATCTCAAGTCCAGTTGCCTTACAGAACTCTTTCAACCTTGACAATGACCTGGATGACTGAGAATCTACATAGATATGCCTAGTGATGAAATCCTGACTTTTTAAAATGACCAAAGTAAAAGATGAATGTAAACCATGATGTAAAGATAGCATCATGGAAGTCAAATGCAGATACAGTACCTTCATACTGCTGTTGGGCAGTGGTCGCATGTTCTGCAACCAAGTACATTTACGTGAAAACTGTGTTTCATCTCATTTACACTTTAACTCCACAACATTGTAAAGGGAAATACTGCCAGTTTGACATTATTATATTGTACCATCAAATTGTAAAAAAAAAAAAAGCTCCATTCCACCAGTTACAACTGTGAAATGCTAACTGTACAAAATTAACAATGAAATATTATAGAAATGTTGGGCAAATTCTTCTGCATTATGTTTACTTGAGTACATTTTGCTGATACACACTTTTGATGAAGCAACAATTTCAATACAAGGCTGTTACTTCTACATGCATAGTAATGAACAGTTTGAGTGGTAGTTTACTTTATATACTTACAGAACCTTACCTTTAAGTCCTCTCACAAATATATTACACATTTGCAATACACTTACTGGGACTACAAAAACAACATTGCTGTCCTGTACTCTTAAGGTGCAGCATGCTAGAATCTGTCTTGTAAATGTAAGGGCACCAGGTTTACAACCATCCAACCCAGGTGACTCAGGTCAGAAAAGGAAAGTCGGGAGCTCAACACGGAGGCAACATGTATGATGATTGACTTATTGCTTGATGGTTTAATAACCAAAAGAGATCAGAAGGGCTTTACACTGCAAACTAAATTTTACGTCCCCTCCACCATCAGAGCAGGTGGAGGATGAAGAGACGGGATATGATGGTGTCCCGTGTCTCAGGTCTCATTGTCTGGTTAGGCTTGAGCCTCTGGCAGCAGATGGTGGTGCTGCTGAAAATGTACCAACGTGTGCATGCAAATTCAGTAGGTTCATAGGAGTTCGGCTTAAATTTTGGGTTTTAACATTTTGACGAACATTTTTAATATTTATTCTTTATTACTACAAGTCAGTGGTGGAACATGGTACTTTTCTTAATCCACCTCGACCCGTACCAACAACATTAACCTAAAAACGCCTTCTAAATAATAATTGGATAACACATTTGAACTTGGAACTGAAATCGACTAATCTTATCTTTCAAGTGGACGTGTCTTACAGCAGGTGTAACTTGTAGTAGGCCTACATTTATCTCATAGTAGGTGTTACTTGCAGTGGGTGTGTGTTGTAGTCTTGCTGAATGCCAATAGATGCCTGTGTGTTTATGATTGACAGTAGCAACAACACTGGACTGGTTGGCAATGTTTTGTCGAAACACCGAAATGATTTTGGAACAGGAGGAATGGAGAGAGAGGGAGAGACTGATCCCAAGATTGACCCAAAGAAAAATAATAAGCACTTTTTTTTTCTTTTTTCTTTTTTTTTTTAAAGGATGCACGTGTTTCCTGTATGTGCCAGACTCGTATCCTGTCCTTCAGCCCTCTGCAGCCCAAACCAAAGCTCTTTGGTCACTAGTTAAAGCCTGAATGGAGAGAGAGGATAGAGGGGGTGGGGTTGGGAGTTATGCTGTCCACAGGCACTGATGTGGAATCAGTTTGAAAAGGCAACAGTAAGAATACAATGCTCTGCCATTCAACAATAGACATTCAGCCTCTGTAACAGGATGCAGTGATACTATTATGTATAACAAATTAGTTAAATGGTTGTTTCTTAGTTTGTCGTGATGGTGCTCAAAAACCGAGACACTAGTTACTACAATCCCCTCGTCTGGGTAGCAGTGATGATGGTGACAACAGTCTGTTAGTACATCCAGTAATAATTTCAACAAATCGATGGATATATTGTCATGAAATTTTCTGTAGACATTCACAGTGCCCAAATAAATAATTGAACTTTGACCATGAGTAAAATGAGATGACTGCTTACGTTCTTTCTTCTCACACTGTTACAATATTGATGATGAGAACGGCTTCAAGACACTCAGAAAGCATCTGCCGCCATAGGAGTACCCATAAAATAAAGCAATTCAACCTTATTCAAGAGGTTCTGCATAGAGATGAGCTGACACATTTAGTTCATTATCTCTACAATCAGCTCACAAGTCTAAGAGTAGTCAGCTCTGGCCTGATGTATGTGTCAGCAGCATTGTCTGTGTTTTATTGTATTTAAATAAAATTTTGATTAAATATACTGTATTATATATATTATATATATATTTGTGGGTTTTGTCTTATACATTTGTCTGAAATGAATAAGAGAGCACTAAACAAAAGTAGATAATCTAGTCATTGTAGCTTACAATGCTAGATCAAATATTAAATTTCAATTTATTGATTTGATAATTGGTCTTTATTGAACTTGAAAATGTTGCTTCCAGTCTATCAGCATATAAGTCCATTTCACTCAAACAAATCTGCTTCTCCGTTATTGGTTACTCACATTTCTTTAAGGCTCACCTGCCTCAGTTTTGAAAAGTCATGTTATGTTGTCCAGTTGAACAGCACACATGGTGGATCAGGCTGGAGGACTCGCTGCTGTAACTGCATGAGGGGCGGCTGCTAAATGGCTAAACTGTATGGTCAATGTTTCTGAGGGCTGAGCGCACAGGGTGTGACTCCTTCTGCACTGTCACAGCCCAACCTAAACTGGCTGACAGAGGAGTTTAAATGAGCTAATGCAGTGGTACCGGCCCAGAACTAAGCAAACACAGAGAACAAGCTAATACTGTACATGCTCATATGCTCACGAACATCTCCTGGGACGGTGAGTCATGGAGGGAGAGAGTCAAAATGAAAACACACCACTAAAGTGCTCTGGGTAATCTGCCCACAAAGTACAACATGACTGCTTTATAAATCACCATGAAGCAAAAGCAACGCAGATTATAGATGAGCGATGGACAGGCCTCTTTCACGCAGGACATTTTGACATGTCACAGTGGGAAAGGTGCAGGTGTGCAGGTCCTCCTCAGCGGAACAGAGCCATGGTTAACGTAATCAGGAAAGCCTGAGTGAAGACGTCTGCCGAGAGGAAGGCCTGCAGGATGCTTCTGTCTGTCCTGCTCAGTCACGTCACATCATAAATCTTTACATATATCAGTCAAGTGCAGAAGGAGTTTATAGGATATTGGGAACTTAATCAGTCACGTATTAACAAGGACTATTTTTCCACCTTTGTTTTAGTCTGCTGTAACTACATCATTATGTAAATGATTAGAGAATATTCAAATAAGTTTTCACTGCTGTTACAAATGAAATCTTTCTGTCTGAAAAAACAATAATAATAATAAGAAGAATCAGATAAGAACAATAATAAAAGTAAACCTGCTGTGTCAGTTAAAACTTTCAGTGCCACTGGTGTTTCAATCCATCTTTAATACAATATAACGTTTGTTTTTTAAAAACTATATACAGTATATGTGAATTGTAAGACTGGATTGAGATCAAAAGATCATCAGCTTCTTATATGTTTAAGATATAAGAAACCCTTAAATAAAATTTAAGAGTTTCAGATATTTCAGCAGATATTTCTGAGGAAGAGTTTTTCATTCATTTAAGCTTATAAATCAATAACTGAGGGCTCGATTTCAATAATCAGTAATGCATGGTCAAAAGCACATGGAGAGAAAAATAATAGAAAAAAAAGGGATGCACCTGGTTCCTGGGACAGATTCATATCCTGTCCGTCTGCTCTCTGCAGCCCAAAACAATGCTCTCTGGTCACTAGCCTGGATGGAGAGAGGGCAGTGTGTGTGTGTGTGTGTGTGTGTGTGTGTTGGGGGGGGTGTTACCCCTAGGCCCTGATGTGGAATCAATTTAACACAGCAGCAGTAAGGTGTTAAAAAAGAAAACAGTGCTCTTCCATTCAAACAATAGACACTCTATAGTACTATTCTCACTGTAACACTGTGGCTGTTTCACAGTGTGTCACAACATTGCCAATGCTTTTATGAGACAGTGTTTCTCGGCATAGGTAGTAATAATGTTGATAACAATGTCGGTATGCCGGTTCAGATTGAAATATCTCGACACGTGACACACGGGTTGACGTGAAACTAATGGTTCCGAGAATGAAGCATTTAGGTCAACGCACTGTTGTTCCTCAGTACGGCACAGTCTCATGACTGTTATCACACTAATTTAGCAATGCCAATGTAACAGCAAGCATGACGTCATAGATCCAGAAGAGTCTTGCGTCCCGCTCCGCCGCTTCTCTCTTCAGTTAGTGGCTCATTACACCCAGCTCTGAGACATCTATTCTCAGTACAAAGTCCAACCGCAGGTGCGAGTGTGTCGTATGGGGTACAGTGGGAACTTAATCAGTCACATATCAACAAGGCTTAAGGATGAAAACACTATCAGCAGTTAGTACAGTGACAATAAAACTGGTGTTACTTACAAATGAATCTCCAACTAAGATCAAACTAAAAGATGTATGTAAATAAAAACCTTGTGGTATAAGAGGAACCAAAAACAGCCAGTTAAAATGTCCAAAATCATTTATTATCCATCCTGTAAAGTTGGGAACAATACAAAAATAAAAGAGCTCACCATCAACAAAGACCATTTTTTAACTACTCCTGTAAATGGTCAGGAACATACAACTAGTAAAAATATATTTTTTAAAATCTATATTTTTCAGTTCATTTCTATTGCTCTAATGCAAGACCTAGTGTCTGAGTCATGACATGTGAGGTTTTTCCACTGGTATGGGGACGGTGGTTAGGACTTGGTTCTGGAAAACAAATCTCTGAATACGTTCAAAGACCCAGAGGAAGATGAGAAGGACGCTGACGTACTGGATCCAGGCAAATTTGATGGTCTCCCAGAAGCCAGGACGATAGGTGGAGGAAATGGTTAAGGCAGAAAGGATGAGGAGGACTTAGCTTTGTCCAACTTGTTTAAATTAAAACCTCAAAGATACCGAGGACAATGAGGAACAACAAACAAGGCCCCCCCCAGGGGCTCTACGGAAAACTGTACGCCAAAACAACCTGAGACAAGAACCCTGCCTTCACTCTGATACTGATAAACACTTAAATTACCTATCACGACTGTATCAGCACCTCACACATTTCACAGTTATAAAGTTCAATTTATATAGCTCCACCCATCCCTTTCAGCCTTGATAAGCTAACAACTATAACATAGTTGTTAGCTTACAACGACATTAAATTACCAACAATTCTAATTCTCTCTGTTGGCGACCACAAGTGGATGCTGGTGTATTTACACACAGTCGTCCACAAATCTGCATACAACTACACTAAAGTGTGTTATACGCCACTTATTGCTGATTTTGTGCTTATAAATGCTAAACTGGGGCTTTACTTGAGCATACGTTAAACACACACACACACACACTTCTTTATTGAAGGATATCTGATGACCTCCAGAGGGTAACGGATCTCAGCATTAAGCTCAAAAGGAGAACCAGCGGCTCGTCCCACAGTCCAGACTGGCATGGGACAGGACAGCACTGTGGTCACTGTAGGGGAAAAACCCCCAAAATAAAACAAAGAGGGACAGACAGCAGTTTTACAAGATCCACATTTGTCAACATGCAGGCGTAATGATGCGGATGTTAGAGCTCCTTCAGCGTCAGCCACAGTCAGTATGTTTAGCGGTGACAAAAGCAAACGAACAGAATAACTCACAGTTTCTCTCCTGGTAGCTCCTAATTATGCTGTCAAGGTCATATGCACTTGCAAAGGGGCTGGAGCCGTCAATTACTGACACCTTGGCATCAATAAAGAACAAAGACAAACAGAGCAATACGTTGGTCCATTGTTTGTGTCACGTCACCCTCAGCTGGGGAGCGTACGTGGTAGTGTACTGGAATTAAATATTTGTACTGTGGTGAGTTATGCATGAAGCCAACATCAGCAGTGTTGACTTTTTCCCCCTCGGTGTCAGCTGTATCCAGCTTTTCAACAACGGACAGGAGTGTGTGTCCTCTCACGTTGTAGATGTTGTACAGTCCCCGGTGAGGCAGGGGTGTCCTCTGCTGCAGCCTCAGGTCTCCGCTGATGAGCAGCTTAGCTCCAGGGACAGGGGACGAGTGCTGCACATACGCCAGGCTCTGCATCACCACTGTGGACATTCGCTGGGAAAACACAGAGAAAGCACAGGGGACACTGACTGAGGCTGGTCTGGACAGGATGTACCGCCACGCCGGGACTGTGTGCTCACTGAGTATAATAACTAGTGAATCAGTGGGCTTTAACCTAGAGCCATCACCTAATAAGCAAGATAGCTGCAAAGTTCCTGGTGCGATGCATTTTTGTCCCTCAATCAGTACACAAGCTGCTTTTGAGAATACATGAAATGTGAATTGTAATTATTTTTAAAATGGTGACCTTTATTGTGAAATCTGTGTGGTATAAGTGCTGCTTGAAAGACTTGAATACGATGACAAGAAAAAAAAAATAAATATTAAGGCTAATCCCAAAATCTGTTTTTGCCCTAATGATCAATCAATGAATACCTGAACATAATATTTGTTGCAGAATAAACAAATATATCAAAAATCAAAAAGCCATAGCTCAAATTTTTGTGCGCTTAAAAACATGAAAAACACACAAATTGCATGGGATGATCAAACAACATAAGACGGTGTATTAGAAGGCAGGCAAAGCAGCTTTGTAACATATCAGTGATGAGACCCAACATGCAGTGACCTCAGGACTTATTCACTTACTGTCACACAAGATCTAAATTTGGTCTCAGTTAAACATTTACGCCCATTTCGTCTTAGCATGAGGTTGAGGTAAGATCTGCTAACATCTAAGTCTCCTGTATGTGCTGTAAGAAGACCGACAGAGCAGCTCCTGCGGTGGGATACGTACAAAGAGCTGGTAGCTGAAGGTGAGCAGCAGCTGCACACTGTACACCTGCTCCTCGGGCTTCAGAGGGAGCTGCAGCTGAAAAACCAGGAGGTCCATCTTCCCATCCTGGTTCTGGTCCTCTTCTCTCACCTGAGTCCCCCCAACACACACACACACACACACAGCAGGAAAAAAACCCCATACAGAACAGGAGTTTCTCAAAACCATCGTACAATTAATCACAATAACTGATCTACTGCAAATCCCCTCTTACGGAGATAGCAGGGATCCGGAGGTTGGCCCCCAGCATGTTGTTCAGATGAGGGTAGGTGCTCCAGGCGACGTAGTCTCCCAGAGAGCTGGTCGCTGCCACCAGCAGAGTCTGGTACTGGAACCTCACCACCGGCTGTTCCTCATAGGTGCTTCTTTTTATCCAGAAACCTAGAATGACACGTTTCAGCTTGTTTGATAGATGTGAGGTTTGTGGTTTAACAACAGCTCAGCGCCGTACCTTGGCTCCTGTAAGCGACCAGCAGAGGTGCAGTGTATGTCAGGCACAAAACCACAACAAGGAAGAGGGTGGCTTTCGTGCAGACACTGGTCTTATACCGAATCAAAGCCGGGTGACTGTAGACTTCATAGAAAGCCATGGGTTACGGTATAGAGAGCGTTCGTTCAGCTGTGACTCCGCTGGGCTAGCTAGTTATAGTACGAGCTAGCATGTATGCTACCTGAATGGATGAAACGTGACCAAACGTTCAAAGACAACAAAATGCTAAGTGAACAAGGATTAACCGTCGTCAAGTTGTATCCATCTATCAGCTTCCGAAATTCAGTCAGAACGTGTTTTGGCAAAAACGCAGAGTATTAACATGCCATTTACATTAGCCTAGTAGCTAGTTGCCATGTACCGCGCCATGTTTGAGCGTCTCTCTGTTACCATGGCTGCCAGCGGAAGCGTCTATGCTGCGTTCAAATACCGTTGGTGCAATCGATTGGCAGAACAAAATAATCTCCTGCATTTGCGCGCGCACGCACGCACGCACGCACACACACACACACACACACACACACACACACACACACACAATCACAAACACAAACATTAATTGATGTACTCACATCACTTGAAAAGCTAAACTCAACTACTTTGATATTTGGATTCGTTACACACTGACTGACTCTTTCTATACTCCACGGCAAATTATCTAGATATTTCTGCGAGAGAAGACTATAAAACTGCATTTACCTGTTATTGATAATCTGCAGAATTCCCCCTGTACAGTAAAGTTGCATCATACCTCTATATTTGCATGCCTTGGAATAAAAACACATTGCACAATATCATTTCAAACTGTAAACGATAACTAATTAACACACATTTATGAATAAAATTTGAATTTACATTCAGTATCACAATGACTTACAATTGTAGTCTATATTTTGTTTTTAAACTACACATGCAACCGACCATACTGAAATAAGAAATAGTGTGTGTATCTGGAGTACTTCACTGCAATGTTTGTCTTCTGTCCTGGCACTAACCTAGCCTGAGAAACTTCTTACAGCTGGTTAACTGGCAACAAAACCAGAAACTCTGAACAACCTGCTTCAAATGATCCTATTCTTAGGACAAAATAAGGTCTTTGGCACATGCAACAACACAAGCTTGGAAAACAAGCTCTGAGTATGAAGGCCTCACTGGAAGGCCACTGTGTACTGTTTTTTTTTTCCTGTGCTGAGAATGAGTGCTCTGTTCCTGTGAGGGTATTTTGTGAGGATATTTTGAGAGTATCTAGTAAAATGATACTTGAGAGATGCATTATGGGAAATGCAGGACCCATGTCTGTGGAGCTCCACCCCTACAAGGGGACTAAAAGTATATTCGCCTCTGCTGCACAGATTTTTCATGACATAGAACTGAATCTGTACGTCTTTTGACCACAGCAACTTCAACACAAAAGATGAAAGGTGTTGTTCTTCAAAAATGGCTGCACAGAGAGCATACAAAATGTAGACATTTAGCAGGCCATTTGATTTTTGGCAGTAGTACTAAATACCCATAGGCTAGCAGCCAGACTTGTAACTTGTAAACAAAAAAAGCAAACTTGTGTTTCAAAACACATGCAGCTTTTCAATGCATTTCCTGCCTAATAGTTAATGAAACATTTTAGATATTGCATTATCACATCCATGTTGTTCTTGCCAGCAGTCTTCTTCAATGCCTCTATTGGCATGTTGACATTAAGGAATGTCAAAAAGTGCATATTGCATTAATTATGTACTCATATGTGTATTTTCTTCATCATGTATGGCACAAAAGAAAAGAGGTACCCACTTGCAAGAACTACCAGTGGTCAAAAACTGCACAGGGTACCTTTAATCTGAAACAAATGCACTGTCACACAGTAAATGATGTTCCTTTCTGATGTGACAGAGACACCTTACAATCCATTTTTACATTCACGTTTATTGGTCAGGTCTTCCAGCTACCTTACCCTTTTCAAATATCTAAAATTATGTATGTCTTTAAGATATATTTAACAATCATACAACACTGATGACATAAAACAATCCTCAATACCATAGCATTCCAACAATATGTTACACATCTACATACCATGTTTAAGAGCCTGAATCAGCTTTGTGTTGCACAAATATGAATACTGACCAGACCAGATGTGTTGCTCTGATTCAGCACCAAAAACTACAGATGCAGCCCAAACGTCAGCATCAGAGTCATCTGAGCGAAGAGAGGAAAGGTAACAGTGGTTTGGATTTTACCACCGTGAAACCTGCGCAGCAAAAGACCTGAGCAACACTTTACTTGAAATATTGGTGTTGTACATCTTTACACTGGTCCATATAAACACAGGGTTCACTGGTACACTGGCATTGTGTGTGATATCTAATCATTACCAAATCTATGAATATGCTTTCAGTGAGGTTATTCGCCAAAATTCCTGCTGAGAGCCTTGTGTGTTTTAATCATTAAAAAGATGCAGTGTGCAGGGCCACGGTCAAATATTGTGTATCTCTATTTCTAGTGGCAATCTCATGATACAAACACCCATTCCAGGAATATAAGGAAAAACTATACATCATAAAAATGCTTCTTGTGTTGATACCTGTTTTTAATTGCTCACAGTGTTTTAGCAGTTGTCCTGAATATAAACTGAACATGGATCAGTTCTTTAAGCTGGACAAATGTGGAACAAGAGGTGAGGCGGGGCAGCTGCCTGCATGTTTGTATTCTCATCAGCGGGGTGCAAACGGCTGTTTAAGTGCCGATGCTTTTCCAGCGCTACATGTTGTGTGACCTGCTGGCTCTACTTATGCTGCAGGATGGGGTTTCTTACATTTTCTAGAATGCCTTTCAAACCCTCCGCCCCCCCCAAAAAACAAAAACAAAACAACTCCAGACAGCTTGTTAATCACCAGGATCGGGAAAATTACAGTGTGGCCCAAGGTTTCAACTATCTTTGAAGCCAATATTCAGAAACCTGCTGTGACAGAAACCTACTCAAAACAAGTTCAATGTTGAAAGGTATGATACAAGATACTGTTTGTCAAGCTCAGTTATGGATATGGAAGGGCTGAAAAAAGAACACGGACATATTATAAAGTGAAGGGAAGGTCATGTGTAGTTAGTTTCTCTGAGCTTTCTGACTGAAAGCAGCTGCCTGCCACATGTGGCAGCAAGGTTTTAGGAGCCCGACAAACCAAAACAATGAGGTGAAATAGGCTTAAAAGCTCCACAGAGCTGTGGGGGGCTGCAGAGTTTACCCTTTACCTTTACAGTAGAGCATGAGTCTTGTAATAGGAGGTCATTGTTATTGCGCACCGCAACATTTTGTTAACTTAATGAAGATACCGCAACAGGACTTGGACTTTTCATCATCTTTTCATCAGGGGGAACAAAGCTGTAATTAAGTTATTAAATATGGCCCAATTTGTTTAAGGTGCGCCTCAATCAACATTGATTGTGTAACCCAGAAGAAAAGGAACCATTGTAAATGTCCTCCTTTACACCTGTGTTTGCCAAAATGAGTCAAAATGTGTACAGTGTAAAAAGGATGAGGTCGGGAGGTTGTCCAGAGGCATTCTGGGAATGTGTAAAGACCCTGGCTGATGTGGAAACGGATGCTTCGTTGCAGAGTTTCTCCTGGACAGAAAGTCACAGACTGATAATATAAGAAGGGGAAGTGACTGAGCTCTTGTCATTTGCAGATTGCAACACAACTTAACATGATCATAATTCAACACAACAAACTTCAAGGAAAGTGTTGGAGCTCTTAAGCGGCTGACTGAGGGTCATGGCTTGCTGTTCTGCTTCATGAGTCTGAATCCTGGTGGCGCTGATCTCTGTTCAGCCCACATAGAATGTGCAAATACGTGAGCGCCCGGTGCTGGTCCCCCGGCCCTGAGCGGGACCAGCTCCACACTGGCTGCCCCTCACCAGCTCACAGTCATCCACTCTCCTTCAGTAGCTTCAGCTGCCTTCTTTCACATGCTTATAGTTGTTGTCATTGCCTGTTGCAGTGCTGCGTGCGCCTGTGGAATTCACTTACATACTGAAATATTTCTACATGATATGAAGAGCCATACAAATACAACCGTAACGTGATTAATGATTCGGATTCACATGATTATAGGATTTCTCTCTCACTTCAGCTGAACACAAAATCTGTGGCGACAAAACTGCACTGAAAAGAACTAAAGCACAATCAGGTAATGTGCGTGTGTGTGCGTGTGCATATGTGTGTGTGTGTGTGTTCGTCGTCAGCCAAAATTAGTTGTTTTTTTTGTTTTTGAAGTCTAATACTAGCGTTGATACTGAACTAATGATAACTGATGTGTCTGTAATGTGTGGCAATAATTATTCTTATTTCCTGGCAGTGTTAAAGATGTTTCACTCCACAACTGACCTTTGAACAGTAATCATGGCAGAAAAATTCAGTGACACTAATGATCATCTAAGCCAGTCAAAAAACATTAAAGCAAGTTTGTTCATTACAGTATCTTAGTGTAGTTAATTTTCACCGTAAATGTGTATTTTGTTTAGTATCAAAAATGATCCATAAATGACTGCGTCAATTGTGTGGGTGCGTTACTGATGTAACACATGTAAAGGCCATCGTGCATCATCATCAATGTGTGTGTTTGTGTATGTATGGAGGGGTGGGGGTGGCAGAAAGACAGACTTGTACTCAGTTAAGCATTAACCACGTGTTGTATGAAAGGCCTTGGAACCGAAGGTGTTTTCTCCACTGTAGGCCACGTACAGGAAGCCGTCTTCATCCTTCTCCTTGTCGTAGAGCTGGCCCATGGTCAGACTGCAACACACAGAAACCAGACTTATAGCATCACGCACTCGGTCGAGCATAGCACTAGTTGGATGTGCCAAAGCCTCAAAACAGTGGAAATTTTGTGCTTAACCAATTTATTTAACCCATCCTATCTCATAGGAGCAGTGGGCTGCCACCGTGCAGCACCCAGGGAGCATTTGGGGGGGTTAAGGGCCTTGCTCAAGGGTCCCCAGTGGTGATCGTGGCATTTCACCTTCCCCACCCAGATTTTTCCTTTGACCCTAGACCTCACAATTGAAAGCTCGCCTACCTCAAGGCTACCACTGCCCGAACACATGACGCAAGTAGTAGCAAAAATGCAGATCATAAACCATTAGCTGGCAGGGCACGAGATTATGATTCATTACTAGACTGTTAGACTGAGTGCAGCTCCCAGTTGCACTAATCTAGGGTTTACTGTAAACTAGTTTCCTTCAGAGGAGCATTGCTGATAGAGCGCAGAGTTCTGGGAAGCAGGTCAGATCCTGAAATACTGTATGACTCTGTGTCACATTGGCATTTCAATAGATAGAATCATTTTTTTTTTTTTTAGACTAGTGTAAAGTGAGAGTGCAGGCGTGGCTTCCTTCTCATTCACAGGGAGATTGGTTACTCACACATGTTAGTTCCTGTTGTCTCCAGATGAACAGATAAACACTCTGAACATAGAAGACACATGAGTGTGTCTGGGCCCAAGTGGGCCTGGGCCCCTCAGTGCATGATTGATAAAATCAGTAAATGTGGTTTAGTAGTACAGGTGGCTGACACAGTTAGTGATACCTGGAAGTTTGAAAAAAATCAACAACATCCCATCAGGTTACAGTAATTTTAAAAATATGGCTTGATCTGAATGTTTTTTCCACTGAGTAATTTACCTGTAACTATAACTCCTATACCTATAACTCCTTCACAATAAAAGCATGCATTCATTGAGGCTTACTCAATATATATGTAATTTGGTCAATGCATTCCACAAGAGGATTTTGATCACTTAAAATCTGAATCACTCAATTCAGAATGTATAATAAATAAACATGGAGCATTATAGGGCACATTTCCCAAGCACCCTTGAGTACAGAATTATTCCTGGCATTTTTTGCTGCTCTGTTTTAAAGTTGCTGCAAACAGCATCAGCAGTTTATCATCAATAACTAATTTCAACATTGATTCTGAGAACTGACCACAATTACCATAGACAAATTGCAAAAAAACCCAACAACAACAGTCAAGGTTGCACTGTCGTACAAACAACTGAAGATTGTAGTGTTACTCTCACCTGGATTGGGGGACAGTTTTGTCAACGAAGAGGAAGATGGCTTTCTCTGAAGGCAGCTGGATGCGTTTCCTGATGATCCACATGAACTGGGCCACTGTGATGTCAGAGGGCACCAGGTACTTCCTCTTGTCAATGTCAACTATCTGAGAGCCGGAGACCTTCTCCACTATCACCTGAAGTGTGCACAGGAACAGATAAACAGGCTTTTAACACAAGCACTTTCTCAGTTTTGTGAATGCCAGTGGTCCTTTGCACTTTACTGCTGTAACAGAACAATCGTGGCCATTGTGGGATCGACTTACTCATCTCCTGTCATGGCCACTGCAGGAAACGTGGTTGTAAGCAGCTCTCATGAATTGTCAGGAATGCTTTAAGCTGCATCCATCACTTTTGTTGGCCACATGGTGTCCACTTCAACAAGCTCATCACCACACACACGTCTGACATACACTTGCGTCTTAAGACAACCAACGGGGCGACATTACCTATTCATTTGGAGTCATGGATCTGGCCACCTGACAAATGCAAGCATATTAGTGCTTCTTTCAGCAGAGGGAATGGTCAGCCGGTTGCTAACTCTTCTTTTAGTTTGACAGTTTGTCAGAAAAAATGATGTGAGCACTAGGAAAATATTGAAGCTGCAGGCTGTAAAACCAAAACACTGAGAGATGCTTTGTCACCATGAGTGTCCCTTTTAACATCACACAAAACAGTCATTTGATCCATGGCCGTTATAAAAACATATTGATTTATGCAGCTTTAAACCATCCAAAGCAGACCTTTATGATAAGGTTAAAGTAATTATACATGTTTCAGTAGTTTGAACTTGTGATCTCCAGTACTGAAACCACTGCCTTTACCTGATTTGTGTTCACTGAGTTTGAGTCTTGGTCCTCGCTGCAGTCTTTGATTTAATCTGGTGCAGAATGCAAGAACTGGTTAAACTGACTTTAAATGAGTGTAACAGGCATAAGACTCCACACAAAATGTAAACGCAACTGTGCATTTCCAGTAGCCAGGCCTTTTAAATGTTGTCCACAATGTCACTCTGTATGCACTATGACCTGATGTTCAGTCTTCAGCTCTTCTACGTATCCCATTCCTGCTAATGAGGCAAAGGTCAAAGTCTATATATAGTCAGTGTCCCATCAGTAACATGTGCTGTGGGACTCTGAGTTTCTGAAGAACATTTCTTTGGACTTTTATACTCAGGCTGGTGATATTTGACACATTCTGATTTATATTTACACCGTGTTATTTTTAACCCCAAACCTGAAAACTGTTCGATGCTTCTTCTCAGAACTAGATTTTTGAAAGCATTGAACACGCCACAATTTGGATCAGGTTGAGACGCACTAATCAGGAAGCATGTTTGATACGTGAAATGAGCAGATATGGGCTTCCTTTTGAATTGAACACAGCCCAAATGCTCCTCATAAGACGTTAATTGTGCTGGCTAATAGCTAGCTAGCTATAGCTTTTACTGTTCTGGCTGAGGCTGCTGTGTGCTATTAATGTTGCACATTAGAAGAACATCAAAATCCATCATGTAGATATAAATATATACATATGATAAATAAATACATACTGTGGATGATATTTACTCAACCTACAGTAAAGTTAGAAAACAGGGCCAGTCAGGTTTTAGCAGTGGCAGGCTAATGATATGAACACTTCAGTGGGTCCATAATACCTGTATTTGTACTGGTAACTGTATTTCATGCTGCCAACACTGGACATGGGACATTTTATTCACCAACCATCAGGGCAATTTTTTCTTGATTATATAATCAAATTATTTGTTTATAGAATTATTTATCATATTAATTCATTATTTAATAATATGAAAGGTAAAATGAAGTGAATATAGCATTTAGCACCTTTTTGTTGTGTATAGCAGATGCTCATTAAATTTACATAGTATGCTAATGTATTTTTAATCTACATACTGTATCTACACTAGGTAGATCTATTCTTGTACTTCTGCTGCTGTGAGATAACACATTTCCATGTGCGGGTTCAGCAAAAGCTTCCTCATCTTAAACAGAAACTTGTCATGCCTTGCAACTCATATTCAAATGCATGCAAAGTGGGAAAAAATGTTTCACCTCCCCCTGAAGCTACTTCATGGGAAAACACAAGAAGAATATTGGACACGTGTGGATTCATATATGGATTTATTCCTTAATAATAGTCTATGTCTATAACAACAAAACATGGTGAGCGGGGCTTCAATGACTTCAGACAAACCCAAAGGCCAGGTTTACAGGTGACCAAAGAGGCGGGGAGCTAAACTGTAACTTACATCTAGTTATGGAAAGTCTTATATCCTTTTACAACATCAGTAGGTAAAGTTTTTTTTAATGTGAATAAAAAAGCATTTCCATTTCCATTTCCAGTAGATGAAGCAAACTTTTTTCAGGGTTAGTAAATACTTGGAAACAGCATGTGGGCCAATACTAAGTGACAGTAGTTACTTTTACTTTTATCATTTACTTCACTCTTGTCAAACTGAACGCTGACTGAAGGATGCTTGAGCGCTGCTTGGATGGAAATGGATGGAATTTGTGGCTGAGATGGCAAAAAGATGCAGGAGTTACAGACGGAGGGGAACTTTGACTAGTGTCACAGCACCGTGCCGGAAAATGCTTCCATTGTTTTGGAGCAGGAGCCAGTAGAAACCTGTGACTACTGCAGAGTCCCTTGACTCAGGTATGAATCCTGACTGTACCCTTTCTCACTGAAGACAGGCTAGGTGTGTTGTCCAGTGTCAAAGGAGCTTTAGAAATTTGAGATTACAGGTAAAGGGGTTACAGGGGACAAAAATCAACACTGTCATTACCACGCACTCATTGTCCTCTTTCCCTCCCATAGCTGTCATTCACTCACCCACTCACTCCCCCCTTATCTGTAGTATTTCTGTCATTCACTCTATCTGTGCTCTTAACTCCCACCCCACCCCCCCACTCACCGGTACTCTGTCAGGATATTTGTTGCGTATTTTGGCTGACTCCACACATCGGTGCTCTGAAGGAGAGAGACAGAAAGCAAACAGGAAGTCAGAGATTAAAGGGATGAGCGAGGCCTCTTGGGAGCCTCCTCTCGTACGTTACTGCCAAACTCAGCCGAGCCCAGCGCAATACACAGCTCCAAGCACAGCATAAAGGCTGGCAGCAGCCTGGACAGACAGAGGAGGGGGGGGGCTGCTTGGTACAGGATGCAACTACGAGGAGATTGTGATTATCTTCATTCATTTTAATGGTTACTCCATACTACACTCATAACTCTTGAGTTTCAATAATCACAACAACAGTCTTTATTGTCATATGAAGCATCTCTGTGCTTATCCTTACGGAAGGGTGAGTGATAGCGTGTCTGTTGTGGGCAGGGCCAGATGCAGCAGGCTGACACCGAGCAGAGGCCAGAGAGGGGAGGCTGAGCTGACAGCTGATGAGGCGTGCGGATCCTTTTAGGTTGCGCACATCCCCCGCTGTCATTAGCCCAGATAAGGGGCCTACTTTTGGAAACATCTCTACAAAAACCGGTGGCAGTGATTCCTTAGGAAGGAGGTTATCTGCAGGGCCACTGAGAAGGAGCTCGAGGAGCTCAGAGAACTTTACACTACACTCAATTCAAATTTCAAGGTAAATGGATAACACCCAGGGCACCTTAAAACGTTCATGTTAGTGGGGCACGTCAGAAGCTCTGAAACTAATACTAAGGAAGGAGCTTTTCAATTCGGCAACATGTAGTACGCACATACTAGTTTTACAATCACGGGCCCTGCTTTCTTACATTGTTTGAACTGAAATCCCGTCTCGTGTCAGCAAATTCAAACCCGGAGATGAGAAGTAAGAAAGTGATTCTCGGTGGGATTATTTAATCCGAATTGACTACCACACGCTGATGTGTCCTCTGTTTTCAGACAGGGGTTTAAAACAGGCCTGAACAAGGAAACAATTCATTGTCAGATTCTTGAATGGACTTCAACGATGAAACGTCTCCATGCAAAAGCGCATATGGGCCAGATCATCTGACTGTGAGGCATCAGCGGTCATTTTACATGCAATAAAGACTATGTTAGCATCCTGGGGCTAGTTCTGCAACGTTAGCCACTCTGGACTGACCCCAGTCATTTTTGCGGGTTGCTGTGGCAGCATGCGTTTCTGCACCGACGTGGGATGACATGGCAAAAAAACCAAAAAAAACCATCGACGGCAGAAAAGGAAGGGTGCGTGACATGACAACAACATCTCTTGTTTCATAACAAGCCCTTTACCGAGGGAATGGTCCTCTTTAAACATCCATTTCATCTTTGCTGGGTCCCCGCACGGAGGCGTGATGGCAGGGTGGAGAAGCGGGCTTCTGGCTGTGCGGGTGAAGTCGCCGTAACGTCCCGAAATCCACACAACGGCGATCAAAACATAAACGTCAACAAAAAAATATCTCCCCGCCCGAAGATCCCCGCTGTCCGTCTAGCTGGGAGGTGACGTCACTGTCTGACAGAGGTGTGGTGGCGTTGGTGATGAGGATGCCGCCTTCAAGTGCTCACAGAAATAATCGGTGCATCCTCAGTGTTATTTATTTGCTGGCCAAGTGCAGATAAAATAAATCTATATTTCCTCTTTTTTTTTTCCACAAATAGAAAATACTGAAGCAGAAATGTCTCCTGCCAGAAACACAGAAGAGAGCTTGAGCTTCATAGACCACAAATGCCTGGTTACACATCTTGCAAACCAGTCTGACTGGCACAGGGCCTGCCCTGTAAACCTCAATTATTCTTCATGTAGGATATTACTCACTGCCATGTTCAAATAACACTGATCACCGTGTCATTTTTGTATCAGCTGAGAACAAAGTTTACCTGGTGATAGTGATGCACCTGATCCGTCTTTCATGTCCTCTCTCACAGGATCCTGGATACACAAAGCTGTCCCCATCCGGCCACAGACACCAGCTCCTTCTCCCTGTTTGTTCTCCACATCCAGTTTTGGTTTGTTCAACATTTAGCTTCTCACGCCATCAGTGTATTAACATTTGTCACTGAACCACACATTCCTCACAGCACTGATGCTGTCACCTGACTTGTCTCCCTCCTTTTTGCATACCCTGGCATTTTGATTCAAGGGAAAAAGCCTAGAAAATCACATCTGCACTGAATGTGCCGCCCCTGAAGAGCTTTGTAACCTGGTGGTCTTGGAGCGTTCAAAGGGTCATAGCATGTTGCTGTGTTCACTAATGGGCATTGAATGAAAACACCTAGCGAGGCTGCAGTTTGGACAGATGAACGCATGTTCTAACACATCAGTTTTTTGTTTTTGTTTTCTGAATATGTGCCATAAAACAATGTGCAGTCTAAACCAGTCAGTTCAAAAACGGTAGCTGAGGGGTTAGACGGACAGCTTCTCAAAAGCCTGGCCACGGCGGGCAAGGTGGAACAAACAAATCCCAGCACATGCAGGTACTGGCAGGTGAATGGGCAGAGAAAAATGAATGTCTGGTGCTGAAAACATAGAAGTCTACTGTCTGGTGAAATCTGATTCCTTCATCGCTGAGTCCAAAACCGATACTAGTTGTGAAACTGTTCTGGGAATAGGTCTGGTTCCATTATCCATTCTGTGGCACAAACTAAGTCATTTGTGTTTGTCCCCAGCTGCCTGCACATGATTTTGAGGAATGATTTAGCTGGTGACAAGGTGTGGGCTGACTGTGTGCCTAATGTACTGGAGCTGCTGACTTCTTCCACTGTTTTGACACATTATGTTCCGCCTAAAAAGTTAGAAGCACAATATGAGAAAGGTTGTTCCCACCCTGGCCCCCAAACCAAAGTTTGAACACCAGATTGTAGTAAAGTGAAATAATTTATTATTGTACAGGGTGGAATGGTGATAATAAACTGATGTAATATAGTTCAGGGTGGACCCAAAGCAAAAACAACAAAAAAAAACAGCTCAAGAATTGCTGGATAACCCTGAAATGAAATAAACAAACCCCATAGAGAAAAGAAAAATCAGTTTGGCCTACAGCTTCACAAAAAGATGGATTTACCAAACTTTTTACAACACGGCCACAAGGACCAACAATTTTACAGCTCATGCGCACAGTCACTGTGCAAATAAAAGTGAACCAACTCGACACAGCCATTCTCCAGGCCAACCACACAAATCCAGCCAGTCCCAAAGAGAAAAACCCAGGCTGATGACATCATCACCATGGGACCTTCCTGTAGGCCTACAGCCGTTAAGCCCTGTTGGCACTGCACCCTCACCACAAATAACAGGGTTGTTGTTACATTTTGGCCAGAGACTCGTGTATATCCTTTATACCCGCTGAAATTGTTTTTGGGGTCCGTTTGCTGTATGACCCGAAACCTGCAAAACTAAAGACAGCTGCATTAAGTCGCTCTTAGTGCTAATCATCATCAAATGCTAGTATGCTAACTCTGTAAACTAAGCTGGTGACAGTGGAACTTGGAATTTGAACAGAAATAAAGTTTGCTGTCATTTTCTCACACAGCATGAAAGACATTCAAAGTATTTTACTCTCATCAGGTATTTGCACTCAGTGTGTGCTTACGCCAATCTCCGGAGAATGACAGTGGCAATCAATGCACAATGTGAGACATCACGCCCACAACCTGCGACATGCTGTTGTGTATTAGTCAAAATGAATTAGGAGGGATGGAATCTGCTGAGATAAAGCCGTAACACAGAGTGATGGTCAGGCCCTGCATTCATCTGCTGTCTGGCCTTCGATGAAGGAGCCAGCTGTTGGGCAGAAATGCGCAGGTCTGACTCATCGTCCATCTCTTAAAGGACTGGAGTGTATTCAGAAAAGCATCACCTCATCGCAGGCGAAATGCAGACGTGTGTGTGTCTTCAGTCAACCTGAGCAGAATGCTTCGGACTATCAGTGGAAACTTATTTTCCGCTTGACGCGCGCACCCTGCTGCGCTGCGGTCAGCTGCAGTCACGGCGCTGTGAAAATACAACCCACCATCTGAGGACGCGGTCTCCGACCTCCTCGGGCCGGTGCAGCGGCGCGGGGCGTCCCGGGCCTGCGAGCGTCCTGACGTCCTGGGCCAACGAAGAGTCAAATACAGCAAAACAATATTTCTCCAGAGCTCAAACATGGCCGACCAGCTGCATCAGCAGGTGCTGGGAAAGGAACACTCCAGACCAGTCGAGTTTGTCCTTTTATTAAATGCATCACGTGATTCAGTGCCTTTCTTATTGCCCACCGACCAGTGTCATCTTGTAGTTACTTTGACCTTCTGGTTCCTGCTGCAGCAAAGCCAGTGTGCACCTGCATGGGACTTGTCAGCTGCAGGGATTTTCAGGAGAAGAGCAGTAGGTGTCTGTCACCGCGTGGCCACAGAGGGAAGGCCTGGCCACGGAGCTGCTGCCAGGCCTGCTGGTAGGACTGGGAGGCCCGCTTGTAGTCCCAGTAGGTCTGCAGATCACTTCTAAACACATACACATAGGTAAGAACACAAATTCTTGCATGATCGTTTCAATGGATTCCCCTGCTTTAATAGCTGAATTAGTTCAAATAAAAATATAGTTAGAGTGACAGATGAGGTTAAGAGAGTTAGAAATGATCATTATCAGTATATCAGGTGTCCTCTTGGTTGCATAAGGTTAAACATAAGGGTCAGGCCCCCTTTCCCCATGTGAATTTGCTTTTGAAAATCCTTCCCACCTGAAAGATCCGCTCTCTGACAGGATACATTTGAACATTATGCCAGACAAAAGAGCGCTTGAGCAACAATGGGGGTCACTTTTAAGCCGCTGTTGCGTAACTTGATCAGAAAGAGAGGCTTCATGTGAAATGGTATCTTTCCCTGCTCAGCCACAACATGGAAACCCAGCATCTTTACACATCAGCGAGCTGAAATTTGTTACTAATTACAGAGCTTTTAAAAAAAAAATGTAACTCCAACCTGTCTTCAAAGACTATAGGGATGAGTGGGTCTGGAGTTGAGTCAGAAAGTGAGACTCTGACTAACTTGTGTACACTACATGTATTTTGTTGTAGTTATTGTGCATATTAACTTAAAATGGTATGGTACTTCATATCCGTCAACTTGTACATTTCTAATGTGATCCAATACAAAAGGTCTTCCTTTACAAAGACAGTCATGTTCAGGTTTTCACTGAACTGCATAAGATAAGATATTCATTTAGTCCCACAACAGGGAAATTTCAGTGCTTCAACAATGGCGTGTGGCTTTCAATTTTTATCATTGTGACATTGTAGTCTGCAGTGGTGTGGTGCAGGGCTGCGTTCTATTGAGTGAATTGAATTTTTCCACCTCATTTACATCCATGTAAAGTTGCAGAGGTCCAGAATATTAGGAACGCCCGTCAGTATAATGCACTCACCCACTGTGAGCTCAGTGATAAACAACAAGTAGGATGATGAGCTGAGTTATTCATGGCAGTGATGTTGTGTTGGATTGTGTAACACTGTACAGGTGGACCTGAGGAAGAGGCCAGTGAGCAGGTAGACATTGTTTAGGTGGTTAGAAGAAGCGGTTCACGCCTCAGTGCCAGTCATCCTGTTTGCTTCTCCAAAGTGGGAGAGCGCCTATACTCAAATCTACTGTAGGTAATGAACTGACTGTAGATAAGCACCTCACACAACTTGAAATAACTATCCCTCTAACCGCTTGAACGCAACATGCTCATGACACCTGCGCTCCTGTAAGTCTGAGTTAAAATGGAGAGGTGGGTGTGAACAGAGCAAACCTCCATCTCTGCACGAAGAACAAAATACTGTGCAGATGAAGCGGGACGCTCTGGATTGCGAGACGCAGACGCGAAACTTCTCTCGCCACACCAGGACATACCGGAGTTGTAGCGGAAAATGTTGTCATTGTGAGCTGGAGCTGGGTGCATGAGTGTGTATGAGTGTGTGTGTTTGTTTTCAGCAGATTCTAGTGTTGGCCAAGGAACCCGGACTGGGCAAGGATCGGGTTATCTGCTGAAATGCTGACGAACAGAGGGACCACTGTTCCCCTATTTGGAGGGGATTCTCAGCCACGACTGCGCGCACACACACACACACACACACACACACACACACACACACACACACACACACAGCATGTGAAGAGGGACTTCTCAGACGCACACGTGGAGACTAATGCGAGCATTAAATGTCGCAAAGAACACTTATAGCTGCACACACACGCATGCACAAACACCGACAAGCTCTGTGACACTGCACACGCTTTGGAAACAAATACCTGGACAGTGCGCGGCTCGTAAGAAAAGAACAACGAGGTCGCACGCGGCAGCAGCAGTACTGACGCACTGGCCTCGACATGCTTTATGAAACTAAAGAAAAAAATAAGCATCGTTCTGTATTTACTTGTCTTTTTTTCCAGACCGTGAGCGTGACTGTGACAGACGCTGTCCACTCGACTTTCAGGGGCCGAGAAGGACAGGCCGATGAAAGAGCCTGTTGTCTGTTACCTGAGAGAGTGCGGAAGGGCCGAGGGGTCGGTGGCCGCCGCCAGAGACAGGAAGGAGCGGAAGAGCTCCAGCTTACACAGGAGAGACCTGACCACACACAGACGCATGTCGCTGAAGATAAATGGGATCGAATGCATGAAAACGCTGAATTGTCACATGTATGACGACAACGCGGGCCACCTGGCTTTCGCCGTGCCCAGCTCCTTCTTCGTGACTCCGTGTTTGCGGCCGTTGGCAGTGACATCTAGTGGCTGCTCGCTCACATTACACCAGCTGATGGCTGAACCGTGACAAAAAAAAAAAAAAAAAAGGAAAAGAAAGACGTGTGTTACTCTGCAGCTCAGGTTTTTATTACTTTCTGTAAGTTGTAACTCTTGTGCGACCTTGGACTCTGACCAACTTAAGTCGAACCAAACGGAACAGCAAACAGCCAAAAGATTTATGGTACATGCAGTTTGGTGAGCAATGCAGAAGTCTTATCACGCCCACGTTCACTTCATTTTCTCCCTGTTCTGTCTTTGATTTGCTCCCTTTACTTCAGGCCCAGAGGTCAACATCTGGTTTTCAAGAGAGACCAGCATTAAAATGCTGTTAGGAAACTAAATACAAACTAGACAGCACTCAGAGCACAGACCTCCACCAAGGCTGAACATTTCCCCAAAATTCATTATTGTACCCAATTCTTAAATCATTTCCCAGCTGATCAGTAAAAACTCCCATATATAATGTAATTATTTCATATAATAACATTAAAAATATATACTACAATATTCTTAGGAGCAGTTCAATCAGTTCAAATCTGTATGCATATATAGCAATATGAATAAAAAGCCCTGTCTTACAATGGTGCAAAATTCATAAAATGTTTTCCTGATCTGAAGATCAGAATTTAAATCAAGAGGCACCTCTGGTGAAAAAAAGATTGAGTGAAAATCCCTCCATTACTTTTCACATAATCCTGCTAATGGACACAAATAACAAGAAAAAAGAATGAACAGCTACAACTGCAGAAGAAACTAAAGATTTCAAGTTCACGTTTCCTGCTGAACCTCTGGGACCCGGCCTGCACGCGGTGGCATACTGGGAGACGTGGGACAGATGGACGATGTCAGCACTGATGACCTGTGTGTGTGTGTGTGTGTGTGTGTGGGAGACAACCCTACCTGCCCCGCAGGGGGAGATTCGTCCCTGCCCGGCCTGGTGCCGGAGCTCAGTCTGGGCCTGGCTGAAGGGGAACTCCAGGCTGGACTGGAGCAGCGCTGGAGGACACACAGAGAAACCAGCAGGCAGGTGCGATACGCGGGAACACCTGGGGACGTACAGGAGGACTGCGGTCAAGACAGTCGGAAAGACTCCAACAGGGTTACGACGACAGAGGCCGCGGGGGTTTGAAGATGATGACATTGTGAATATTCAACGTCGGCACATCGGACAAGTTTAAGATAAACAAATCCTGAATTACAACAGTTAGAAAGTCAGTATACTCTTTACTAAGAGGGCATTTCAGGATGTGGTTTTATCTTTTCCTTTATAGTTACTTCACACAGTATTTAGAAAGCGCCGCTGAGCAGAAGCATGACGGGTGTTTCTAAGAAGCGCTCGCCCCGGAGACCTGTACGACCGGGGAGAATTTTGGGGCCCGGAGCTAAAGAAAAAGGGGCCAGCTGAAAATACAGAAGGATTGTTCTATTTTAAGATTTACTACTGGTGTTTAAAACTGTGCCCACAGATCTCTGTATGTTTATGAATAATGAGTCCAGTGAGTGTGCAGTGTGAAGTAGTGGTGGGCGGAGCTATCCAAATATCGGTAGTATCGATACCAAGTGGGTATCGGTATCGGATCGATACTAGCCTGGTGAGATCGTTCCACTCTTGTTTGCAATGCTGCGGTTTCGGCAAAGAGGAAACAGCCAGGTCGCCGGACTCGCCGCTCCCGTGTCAGCGCAGAGCAGGCACACTTTGCTCCCCCCCCGTGTTTAGATGTTGTGCCGTCACATGAGTCACATGACGTGACTTAAAAAAGATTTTTCTTAAAACATTTTCTATTTCATTATAAACTTTGCCCTAATTCTGTCTTGGGTTTTAACTTTTTAATAATAAAAAAGGAAACATCACAAAAATACTTAAGGTCATGAAAATTATTTGAGATTTAGCAATTCAATGATGCATCCACCTTATTTATTGATAAGTATTGATATCGGTATCGGTATCGGTATTGGCCCGTATTTACTTGGTATTGGATCAATACCAAAATATGCAGTATCGCACACCTCTAGTGTGAAGGATGTTGCAGTTTCCTCTCACTTCTATGGAGCCTTAATTAGCTTATTGTGCAAAAAAACGGCGGGCGCTCCGCCTGATCGACACCAGGCGGCAGATGAGTTAGCAACTTCAAATGGTGACAGAAGTGGAACATTTAGCAGCTGAAGAGCCAGGTATGTTTGCCAGAAATTTCAAAGGAGTGGTAACATTCACCGTAACAACTTATATTCATACATACTTGTTTTCAGGCCGACAATTCAAACCTCAAAAGAGATTTCAATCGCAGTAATATTCATCAGTACGTTTTTTGTTCTACCGTTGTTCCTCACCTCGTGACCAGAGCTCTCTGCATGACCTCTTGGCTGTAAGGGCACTTGCCCACCACCATGGCGCTGAAGTAGAGCGCCTCCTGCAGGTAATGGGACAGCAGTGCGCCCTGGAAGCCCAGCACCGCCCAGCGGGCCAGCTTGTCGCTGCAGGAGAGGGACAGGGTCGGCTCTCCCCGCCCGGGCTTCACGCGAAGCGCCCCCGTGCTGTGGTATCCCACCCCGGGGCGCAGGGGGTCGGCTGGCCCGCCCGGGACGCACTTGGCCCCCGTCCTGTGAACATCTGGGACCTGCGGGTGCTGTCCAGCACTGTCAGAGGGGCCCGTGGTTGTTGCATCCAGCCGTGCTGACGCTTGCGAGACCATTTCCATTTCATTTGACGGGAAGGATGTTCCTGTGTCTCCTCTGTCCTCTGGTCTCGTCTCTTCTGTCTCCTGTTCCTCCAGATGGGGCCGCTTAATGTTTTGCCCGTCACTTGGTTCCTCGGCTTTCCTTTTCAGGTCTCCTCCTGCACCGGGCCCTGCATGAGCCTTTACGGACCTGACAGCGGGGCAGGGCTGAGACTGGCTGTCAGTCATGGGGATGATGGAGGCATCACCACCTGGTGATACACAAGACGTTTCAGACAAACCAACTGGCACGGAGACAGAGTTTTTGAGATTTTTGGACATAAGCTGTCTGAACGTCTCTGAAACCGCATTTACATCAGTATGGGAGATCCAAGCTCTCATTCATGCTATAGTTAAATATTTCAGGCCTTTTTGTGTAGTTTGGAGGATTATGACTTCTCAACTGAAAAAAGGATTTCCAACACAGGAATGTCCAACCTGTGACAGGTGTGTTCATGTCTACACTCAGTGCTTGGTTTGGGCTCCTTTACCACCAATGACTAGATCAGCAATTCTTAAAGAGCTGATGGGAAATATTCACCTTTTTCACCATATTCATCTTTTTTGAGATGCACTAGTATAACTTCATTGCAGTCCTGTGGGTCACATATGTTGCTGGTGGAAAAAAAAAATCCCAAATACTCGCAATTTTTATTTGAATGCTCCAGTATTGATTCCTAAAACGCCAAGATCAATATTTGCATTTGCGTCTTTGTGCGTCTGTGCACAGCATTGTGTGTGGGCAGATGTCACTGGTTGTATGATGTGGGTTCACTGGGAGCGTGCTGGACTCACAGGGCGTGTGACTGGTGAAGAAGAGGAAGGACACTCCAGGCCGAAGCCTCCACTTCCCCTGCTCCTCCGCGGGACAGAACACAGAGCTGCCCCCGCCGCTCACGGCCCGGCGCAGTTCCTGGATCAGGTACCTACAAATACACACACAAGATGTTAGTAGCCTTTACTGCATGTAACATGCAACACACAACACACATACAAAAACTGGATATGCATACAGACCTGATACATCCCCTCCGGGCAATGACCTCTGCGTGGCTGTCGTTGAGGACATCACCTGAGTGGCAGACAGTCAGTCAAAACAAGCAAAACACACACAGAAACCAAATCCACTGACACAAATTATGAAAACAAGGTGAATCCCACACACCTTTGGGACTCATTTGTGTCTTCCCAATGCATTTAGTCCCAGTTCCTAGGGACACAACCTCCTTTTTCACTGTGGAAGAAAAAAAAATCCTTAAATGTCATTTATCACACACTGCATGGTGCCACTTTGTCCCGTTCTCTGGTACTGCGTGTAATCTGCATGCACTCTTCACATTCAAACGTGCAGCGCAGCACTGTCTTCAGCCTCCGTGTTTACCAGCGTACAGTAACATTAGCGATGACGATGGTAGCGTAAACATCACAGCGACACGTGCAGACAGTAAACCTGTGCGGTCCCACCTGTCTCAGCGGAAGCACACCGGGTGATCTGGACCACAGCGGCCAGCAGGGTCCACTCTCTGCCCGGCTCAGGCTTCCCTCTCCGGGGCAGCTGCTTGAAACGCTCGTAGCACAACTCGGCGATTTCATCCGCGTCCACCATGTTCAAGCGGACGGGGACGTGTTGACGGACGCAACCGAGCATTCCAGATATGATAGATAGATGTTAGTGGAAGTTATTAGTTGAAAAAATATATGAACAATATCTTTGGTGAGGCGCAACACACTGATCCACTTGGAGGAACCTCGAGAAAACGTAGAAGTTACTTCCGGGCCGAGCCAAGGATCGCTGTACTTTCACAATAATGGTCCTTAATTTATGGATAACTGAAAATTATTGTGTTATTGATAAGCAACATATACAATATTGTATTCTCAGAGTACGGAAAGCAGGTTTATTATCATTAGCTTGACAAAGTCAGTATGCTGAAAATACAATATTGAAAAATACAATACTCAAACATAAGAATACGCGGAAATATCATTACCCAGTATATGAATACTTTATATTGTATTTATACTTTATAAAACAAGTCCTGCATTTAAAACTTCCCTGCATTAAATATAGGCAGCCAACACCAACACTATTGTTATATAATCATTATGTTCCAATATAATGACTTAACTTTAGAGCATGGCAACACACACCATGTGAGCATATAGCCATGTTGATTTTATTTTTAAGGACTGCGTGGTCAGCTTCATTCATGACGAAGATGATTATACTGTTTGTTGTGATTGCAGCTCATCACAGCTTTCTGATGACCCACTGTAACATGATTTTAGCAACATCAAAATGCTAAGGTGGCTAAGGAAGTGGTGTGTGAGGATGTAATACTTATACTACTAATACTGGTGGCTGTATCACGATGAAAGCCTGAGGTTTCTGAGCCTGCACAGCACAACACTCCTCAATTGAAATGAAATGAGAGTTCAAACTGCATGATGTATTATAAAAATATTTAGATAATATAGATATATATATATACAGCATATGTCCCATTAAGTGGATTCTTCCATAAGAAAAAAAAACATAAATCACAGCTGAAGACTGAAATGTCTTTAATTTTAGTTATGTACAGGAGAAAATGCTGAATTTCACAATTAACAGGAAAATAAAAAATAGTCACATCTCATCTCTCCAGCCTTTATAACAGAGGTGTGTTCGTCCTTGATAACGCCCCTCTGTCCCTCGAACACAGCCGCACACATGCACACAGTTCCTCTCACACACTGCCTCTCTCTCTCTCTCTCTCTCTCTCTTCATGTTAAAATGTTAAAAAATTATTATATCGTATTTCTCTCTGGTAGATATGTTATATTTTATTTGCGGGTAGCTGTGCTGTCGTTGTGAGACACTGATGATCCTGTTGTCTGGTCTTGGTGCGTTTCGAAGCCGTGAGTAGAGCGGTATGTGTGAGACCCTAGTCAAATATAATTCCCTGCGTGCCATCCTGTCACGCCCACAGACATACGCGCATACTGTATACACAATGGCGACCACACATACACACTCTTCCTCTATGTTCTTTCGTCTCCATCTCTCAGATTTTTCCACTGATTTAGTTCACAAACATGATCCTTCCCCAGGTGAGGGACTACAGATGACAGGTGATATCTCAGCCCTGTGATTAACAAATGCAAAATAAGAATAATAACAAAAAACTATCCCACTGAATTCGCGTTTTTTTTTTCGTTTCTTTCGCCATCTCGTGTCAGTCTCCCGGTATCACTCCTGTCCAAATCCCTCTGTCTCCTCGATGGCGAACAGGAGTTTCTCTCTGAGCTGCTCCACGCTCCTGTAGGGCGGCAAGTCCAGACGATTGAAGCTGCGAGGCGGAGACAGAAAGGAGGAGACAAGGTCGGTCACTGTCAGTCAGTGGTGGTGTGAGTCATTTCATCTGAAATCTTCTGTGGTTGCTGATCATTAAAGACACAATACAGGTGAAACCATTCCTTTTGCCTGCACTGGTCTTTCAATGTGTTGACATCCTGTATAGATATATGTATCTGTATTTATTATGATTCAAATGACATGGCTATGCACAAGGGCCTACCTACAGCATGTTATCCAGTGTTACTGTGTCTAAAGTGATCTCATCCATTTGAAGTTCACTCTCCCACAGCCATATCACAGATGCAGTCACTTACTGCTAATGCACTGTAACGGTGAAATCTATAACAACCTGCAAGAAGCAGTTACACTTGTGCATCTTTTTTCCAGTTGGACATATTTGAAAACTACCAGCGTTTTAACGTGAGAAACGATTCCTTCATGCACAAACACATAAACACCTTCACCATCTGTCCACTGAAGGTCTCATTGATCTTTAGGAACAATGTGTGTGACAGAAAGGTACACTTGCTAGCCCGTCTTAGGGTCTTCGTCTTGACTGTTGAGTTAGGCATCTTTGCACACAGCAGCTTACCATGTGTGGCTTCTTGGAAGCCAAGTCTCCTTCCCCACCTTGTCTATGCAGAACTTCTGGGGACCGTTACTTCCTGCAGGGGTAAAACATTATTTCATCAACTATCTGGTCATCACAACTGTCTTAGGAAACATATATGCTGCGGTTCTCTGTGATTTACAGAAACATTTGTATCATCCACCTGTTGATCCCAGTTTTCCACTTGTGATTCTCTGACTGATATTAGCTGCTGAAACTCAACACTTGGTATTTTCAAGTTAAAAGCCCACCTATATTGGTAAGGCGAAGATTTAAATTGAAAAACAGCAGGAAGTTTTTTCGCAGAAGATGAACCCTGATCTGTAAAAACAGGGACCCGAAAGAACGGTGCTTCTGTGACATAGGAGAAACTGGTGGGCGACTACGTTGTCCTTATTTCACAGATCCTTCTAAAGAACAGCGCCACTTCGTGGTTGTGAATGTGGAGCTGCGTGAACGAGTGTGTACCTATGAGCTCAGCAAAGCCTCCGACAGGCAGGCGACAGGTTCCTGTCACAAACTGCAGCAGGCGGATCCTCTTCTCGTTGTCCATCTCTTTCACCACCTGCGGGGACATAGCAGCGTCACTCTCTGGACACGCTCGTGTCAGTCCCTCGCGTGTGTTCTGACGAAGAGCAGCAGGTGTGTGTGTGTGTGTGTGCGTTTGTGTCCTCACCTGCCAAAACCAGTGGATCTGCTTGCTGTTCTTGGTGTAATGTCTGTAGATGGTGTTCTTCTGCCAGTCGGCCAGGTCGATCTCCTGCATCCCGCACAGCATCAGCTGTGACACACAACAACAGAGGAGAGTCCAATGAGTGTCCTTCATCCCACATGTTGTCGTTCAGACGCAGCACAACACGGATCAGGTTGTGTTACAGTTACCCACTGGTCCAGGCTAATGTGATGCACCGCCTCTGTTAGACTGAGTTTCTGCTTTAGCTCAGCTGCAGCAGAGATCCCGCAGAAACAAGCAATTTAATACTACTGATAATGTGATGTAATGAATCTTATTAACTATATCTCCACCCCCCCGACCACTCTCACCTCCAGCTCCTTCTCGTCAAAGTAGCGAAGCCACTCCAGAGGCACCACCTCATTGAAGCCGTCCAGGAAGGCTTTGGTCTGCTCCTCCACCCCCCGGGTGAACCTCCAGTCTGTCAGCAGTCTGAGGGGCAGCAAGGAAGAGCAGCTGCTTCTTAATGCTTTGGTCTTTATTTTCCTTCCATTTACCGTTGATGAAGTTGCCTGTTTTTTTTGGGTTTTTTTTAGCATCTCCCTTTCTCTCGTCTCCTCATCTGCCGCAACTTTACGCACCCGATGTACTCCTCCTTGTTTTCCTCCGTGACCAGCTCGTTCTCGCCGTCGTCCTTCAGCTGGTGGGTGGAGACCTTCCCGAGGATCTCCATGTCCTGTGCAAAATAAAGCTCCACGCCGCATTCCTCCAGGTTGTTCTCTCTGGACACACACACACACACACACACGCACACAAAATGATACCAAATTTACACACGCTCCTCCCCTGTTTTCATTTTAAGGGTTGTTCTTGTTTCTTGTCCACTTTCTCTCATGCGTTACTTACTTGACCCACATGATGGAGTTATAGAACTCCGGGTCGATGGACTCCAGGTCTTTGAGCGTGGGTTTCTTGTCCAGCATGCGCTTGTAGAACGGCAGGGTGAAGCCGGTGTCGATGAACTTTCCATGGTACAGAGCCTGCACGGAGCATCGGAGTCAGGTTTAGGTTAGGGTTAGACTTTCGCTTTAGGTGGTTAGATTAAGGGGTGAGGGAAGGCATTATGCCAGTAGTGTATGTATGTGTGTGTGTGTGTGTGTGTGTGCATGTGCGTTCGAAGAGGAGCGGGAAGACTCAGCCAGACGGAGCTGTTTAATGTTAAAAAAACCCACAGTGGGCTCAGAGCCCACAGTGGGCTCAGAGCTGCCAGTCACAGTCTGCTCTGTCTTACTGTATCCTGACCGACCATGTGTCTGTCTCCCAGCCAGCCAGACACGCACACACAGACAGGAGGTTTATAGACGCAACTGAAGGTGTCAGTGGAAAATGAGGAGTTAAGATGGAAAGTCCAAAAAAAAAAAAAAAGGTGGCGAGAGGACGGAGGAAAAAGAGACAGTGAGAGGGTTTGATCCCGGAGGAGTTGGTGGAGAAAAGCATCTTTACAAGGCAAGTCAGCAAAACGCATTTTTGGACTAAATATAGGCAGCTGCCGGCGGGTGTGGGCCGGGCGCGGCAGTGAGGTCATGGTGTGGGTGAGGGGTGGGGCTGCAGGACGGGTGGAGGGTGTCACTTTTGGGACCCGCAGTTTTCTGGATATGGTCCCAGGGAGGAGAGATCACAGTCCATATTGGACGTGGAGGGGACTGTGGATTGTCAAAGTTGGACACATGTTGAAAACAACAAGTTGTAAAGACGTTTAACACACAATCAAGCCTCCCTGGTTCAGATCCACATCTGTGTCACCGTCTGTGTCGTCAACTCCGAACCGTAAAAACAGAAACCGTGCCAACAGACTGAGAGAAGCCACATTTAAAACAACAAAAAAATCCCTGGATCCAGTTGTCATGCTACTGCTGTGTGTTTACATGCACATAATCAGAACAGGAAGTGGTTCTCCCCAGTCACATTTCTGGTTCCAGCTCATGTGAATCAGCCTCACGTCCTGCATGCTGTGTGCAGGATTCAAGCCCCAAACGTCCTGGTTTCACGCTCAACACGTGTGTGAGTGCAGATGTAGCAGCGTGGTGAAGGTTGACCTCGCCGATTAAGGGGAGGAGACAGGCCACGCCCCCAGGTGTTTTAACGGAGCCTTCACCCAGCTCCCTCCACATGTACACAGACCTGTGATGTGTTTAAGCAGCAGAAATCTGCACACCGCTATGGAGAGCTGACATGAGCTGAGCGACCCGTCGACGCCTCTGATAATAGACTAACTGCTCAGTCGTCTCTCTGCATCCAGCTTCTCCACTGTGAGGTTTTTCAGTTTTCACATGACTGATCATCTTGGAGGGTCTGACAGAACAAATCATCAGAACGTGTGCCGGTTGGATTCTTCCGTGTTTACTGACATTTTATCCATCAGTTCACCGATTCATTGAGAAAAAGATGGCAGATGAAGCATTAATGGTAGGAAGAATTGTTAGTTGCAGTCCTGGCGTTCTGCAGCTACGCATCTCACTGGCCATTCGGCCTCACGTGACAGGGTGGGGAAACTATTTGACTGCAGTTTATTTGTACTCTGATGAAGTCTCTGTTAGTTCACACTGATGAAAAGTAAAAGATGATACAATTGATCGTCCCGAGAGCAGATCCAATCAAATGTCAAAGTGAAGCTCACCATGGCAATGAAGCGTCCGATGAAGCGGAAGTAGGTGAGGTGGTCGGGGTTGATGGAGGAGGCGGGGTTGATCTGCAGACAGTAGTTGTTCTTGCCGGCGTACTCGAACAGACAGTACATGGGGTTCAGGACCTCGTGGGACAGCAGGAAGAACCACTCCCTGCAGAGCGAGAGGACACCAGACACCGTTTACGTGGGAGGGGAAGATAAGAAGACCGCAGGGATGTGCTGTTATCACTCATTTTCCTTTTCAAAATAAAAGCCCTCCTGAAATGTAACGTGCGAGAACAATTTTCTTTTTAATCGAAGACTGGTTCAGTGGAGGAGTCAGTGAGCGGAGACAAAGTGAAAACAAATGACACATCAAACACACTCTGTGGCTCAGCCAGACATCTTCTCACAACCGGTGACAGGGCAGTAATCACAGTACATTTAATCCCCAGACAGAAAGTGACCACTGAGCACAGTTCAACACACGTGTGGATATTTTCCCAGGTCTGGATCGTCACTGTGGTGTCAGGATCATCCCTGGGGGGGGCAGGTCTGAGCAGAAGAGGTGTCCCTCAGTCGTCCCACGCTGGTTTGACTCCAGACATCAGGACGAGTGTAACAAATAGAGAATAAATAGAAGAAATGTAATGACAGTTTGTCATTACTGTCCTGACTTTTAGTGTAACTCCAGTGAGCCGGGGGCTCAATGATTTCCTGAATGTTCACGTTTTACCATCACTTTATGATAAAGGCTCATCTCTCATCATAGGATCTTTTTTCCTGCTTCTCTATAGTTTATAGTTGATGAAGTGGTTTCAGAAGCTTGAGCGTCTTAACTGGATTTGTTTCAATACACTGGGTGGCAGAGAGGGAGTGAGTGTTTCTCATTGAAGGAATAGTGTGACACTAATGCCTGTTCACTGAGAGTTACATGAGAAGATCGATACAAGGGCCTGGCCTGGGATCTATAATAATAACTTTAGAGGGAAAAAAAATCTCTGTTCACTAAAATAGAATCTGATGTACTGAATTTTTGCGCTGGAATGAAAACAGACCTTTTCTATGACTATGCAGACGGCTGCTTTCTGAGATAGATATGTTTCTAAAGGAATATTGCATATTATTAACTAATCATCAGAGTTTAGATAACAGAGTCGGGGTGGACTCTGCTGGACAGACTATGTGATGACAGTTCTAAATCACCTCATGTATCATTTTGTGTTCTGTAAAAAAAGATTTATTTATGCCCACCCTGATATATCGGTGACATGCCTATAAGAGGCCAATATTATCCGATAATATTGGTCCAACCGATATATCGGTCAGGCACTATTCAGGGCACTACCCCTCCTGGATTCTCCGCTGGTTCCGTGCTAACCTCACAGTGACAACAGGACTTCCACTTCCACGGCACATCTTGGTGGAAAACCATAAACGGTTATTTTTACACTTTTCGTTTTGGATTGAGAAAACGAGAGCGCTTCTCATCCATCTCTCAGCAAAAAAAAAAAAAAAGATGCAGAACTACTCCTTTAATGAGAATAAGACGCTCACCTCTTGACGACGGTGAGACTGAGGGCTTTTTAAATAGCAGTAACGTGTCGAGCAGCTTTAGAAAAGAAGAGTTTTTATTGACCGACTCTAGAGAGTGGCAGAAATCAGGACATACAGTACATGAACAAATGTGACACATAAATTACATGAAGACAAAACATTAAGGATAAATACAACAGGGTTGAATTTAAAAAAAAGAGAGACAGACTGTGGGAAGATGCATGTTAGAGAGAATGAGGGCCCACCAGCACCACCGACACCAACCGCAGCACCAGAACCAAGCGCTCTCAAGGCCCGTGCCCTCCCGCTAGGGGTTTATGGGAGGGGGGTGTATGGACGGACGGACGCACGGACGCAGACACCTCCCAACATCCCGTCCGTGGTTCTACCCTGTGGTAGAACAGCATGATGTCACCTACCATAGGGTAAAACCACTGACGTGACACCGGAGACAGAGACACAATGCAAAACCAAATGGAAAAATGAAAACACCGCCAACAGAAAAACAAAAAAACCAAAACAACATATATACAGAGAGAAGGACCTGGAAGACAGCAGATGCAGGGGGGCAGGATGGAGACATGATGGGGAGATGGAGGGAAGGAGGACAGAAACACTGCAAGGAGGGAGGAGGTGTTTAAAGGGACATTATGTCATTTCATCCTCGCACGCTCAAATCTGAGAGAATAGCCATCCATCTCGACACCCGGACCTTTAAGTTTCACTCCAGCCCGCTCCAGGGGAGGAGGAGGGAGCTGGTGCAGAGATCGAGATGTGGCAGGGGAGGAAACAACACGCCGACACCGGAACCAACGTTCAAAACAAAAGTTTACAAAAAAAAACCCAAAAACCCACCAGTCCCCGACAGGACCTGCAGAACAAAACCACACAAATGCGAGGGGGAGAAGGGCGCGTTTGTTTTGTCGCTGCTCTCACCTGGCAATGCCGCCGTAGTCCAGCCCCTCCTCTCCTCTCATGATGATGTAGAGTCTGCGGCGGAGGTCGTATGGCTTCACATTCATGATCTGGTGACACAATGTAACACATGCACTGACACGTCTGAACAGGACACGTTTAGGACAAACACCCACTGAGAAAAGATGAAAACAATGCAAGTCTCTTTTAAATGTGTAAAACGATGGTTGATGAGTCTCACAGCCCGGAACATTTTTTCCATCCAATCACCTCTGCTGCGACTAAAAGAGCAGAACTGAATATTTTGCCCTCGCTATTTCTCTAGCGCAGCGTTATCCCATCATCTGCCCGATGCCTTCAACAGAAACTAAAATAAGGAGAGGTGTGTTGGTGTCTGACCTGCTGAAAGGAGTCCTCGAACAGCGTCTGTCTGGACACGGAGATCTTCACATGGCTGGGCAAGGCATTGGACTGGACGGAGGGAAAAAAAAAAGAACAAGATCGAGAAATTACTCGTGGATTTTAAACAGAGCTGCGCGTGTGTAAATGTCTTGTTAGGAGAGAAAGAGACGAGTAACCCTCTCCTGATCTGAACATAACCTGATTCAGTTTTAAACCTCAGTCTTTTCCGGCGCCGGTGATGTAGTGACATATTCAAGACAGGAAATGGCCTTTTTGTGCAGCGACATCGGAACAAATGGGTGGGAGTGTAACGTAGCTTATTATTACGTTCACAACTTGGAGCCAAAGATTTTTCCGGTTTGACACGAACCTCTGACTCCCAGTCGTTCTGCGTCTTTCAAGGTTCAGTTCACCCAAACTACTAATTAATTTACAAAGGCAACAGTCCTCAGACTGCTGTCAAGCCACGCACACAGGTCTTGTTTTATTTGCTACGCTCTGGGATGTCGGACGTCCAGCCCAAAGCTTCAACACACGTTATGGAGCTCAGAGAATTTACAAATTCCATTTAACACATTCAACAGCAGCGCGTCTTTTTCAGCACAGTCTCCCTGCGGCTGCGGAGGATCCGCACATCTCACAGCCGACAGCGCGCTCCGTGAGGATGACGCGGGTGCACGTGGTCACGACCCGCGCCCCAGTTGAAACGCAGCGGCGGCGGGCGCTTGACACTCACATGGCACAGGAAACGGAACTGGTGGTATTTCCACCTGAAGCTGCGGTCGTAGGCGCCGGGTGAGCCGCCCTGCCGGGACCTGCGCACACACGGAGAGAGAGAGAGAGAGAGAGAGAGAGAACTCAGTCTATTTCGTACTGTTAAAGCAAAATCCCTGTGTCCACAGGTGACGATCTACCACAAAGGAAAGGACGGGACAGCTGATGCACCCGAACGCAACGTGTTCCCTCACACCAGCCAACCCTGCTCTAAGGACGGACTCCACATCGTCTCAAAGACAAGAGTGTGAGCGTGAGCCTGCAGCTGTGTTAGTATAAGCTCCACCAACCCACCACACACACACACACACACACACACACACACACACACACACACACACTGGATATGTGCCTTGTCAGCAGCAGACAGGATGAGATGCAGAGAGAAAGAAAGAGAGAGTTCGACAGATAATGGGAGGAAGGGAGGAGAGAAGGAGGAGAAGGAGGCCTCGCTAATGTGTTGGGTTCGCGCTGGCCGAGCTGCCGGGCACATCTCGGTCTGGGTTAGGAAACGGAGACCGCGGCGGCGGAGCGCTGGCTGCAGACGCGCACGCACGCACGCACACACACACACACATACACACACGCAGCGAGGACTTGTTCAGAAGCCCTCCATGACCACCGGCCTAAAAATACACTCAAGTATCAGCATGAAGCGCAGCGCACACAGCCATCTACAGCAGCCGCCACGCCAAAGACACACACTTGCATGCAGAACCTGAACACAGGAAGGCACAAACGCACACAGACACGCACTCTCTCTCACACACACACAACACAGCAGTCTGCAGCAGATCTGTTGTCGCGCATCTGCACATTCTCCTGACTCTGTGGCGAGATTTGAGACTTCAAGGCAAAGCAAACATCCACAGGCTGAGGGGAAGAGGTGTGTGTGTGTGTGTGCGTGTGTGCGTGTGCGTGCCAGCACCAACATGTTGCTGTGATAACATATGGCTTTTTGTTATTGTTAAATATCTGTGGCGCTGCAGCTGACTGAAATAATCTAAAACAGGCAAAGACAAGAAAGGCAGTGGACAGAACACGGACTCAGTAAAGATGAAAAAGGATGAGGTCGTTTCACTGAAGATACACTTTGGACATTTTTCATGTGGTTTTCTCAAAATGAGGAGACTGTTAAAATCAACATTTACACCGCAGTTTTGTTGGGCAAAGACACGGTGCAATAATTAGAAAATTGTCAGAGAAGTTGATTTACTGGACTTCAGGAGTTGTTTGTTTGATTTGAGATCGTTTCCTGAGGATGCCCTCAGTGGAATTTTTTTTTTTTTTTAAAGCAGGTTTGGGAGGAAGGGCTGAGAGAATATTTACCCTGACTCAAACCCGGGTCGGGGATCTTTAAAGGTGGTGGTGCGCGAGTTGTGGTCCACAAAATATCGGACTCCCTCGGCGGTGTACTTCATCTCCCAGCCCGGGGGCAGGGGGTGCTCCTTGATCATCCTGAAACAGGGAGAGGGGGCAGTGAGCACGGTCCCAGCCGGAGGGGAGCGGAGGGGGGGTGAAATTAACACACCTCCCCGCCAACCTGTGGATCTAAATAAAAGCCCCGGACGCTGAAACAGAAGCTGTGTGCGGATTGTTGGACTTATTCAGACTGCCTCAAACCAGAACAAGGTCTCGGGGGGGCCTTCATTCACTGGTGGGGCCCGCAGCAGGAGGAGCCCATATAAAGTTTGATTTTATTATAAAGAGTAGTGACTCGCAGCAGTGTCGATAACGCGGCCAAGATTTCCTCGGTTCACCCTAGCTGCAGTTTGTGCGTCTCGTGTAGCAAAGGATCGGGGCTTTTCTAAAAAAATATATATCCGACAATCTTTGAAAAAGCCAGAAGGTCAGTGAACGACACTTAGTTCAGCTCTGAAGGTATTTCCTGGTTCCCCAGAGACTCTTCAAACCATCTGGACCAAAATAATAATAAAAAAAACTGTCTGCTGTGCAGTAAAAAAAAAGACTTTAAACCCAAGTTGTGACTTTTGTTTTCGGACATGGCAGCCATGAGTGACGGCAGCACGCTTTTGCGAGAACGCGAGGAAAATATCAAAGCGACGCCTCGGGCCTTCCTGCTGCCGCGGGCGCTCCGCTTCGGCCACGTTAAATTGAAATCAGCCTCGCGAGTGCAGGCACCTTCTCCGGGTCGTACCCCGCCTCTCCTCCACTGTCGGCTGGGATCGAGCCCCCACCAGTATCCAGCTAATGGCTGGATGGCGGTAAAAGAGCTAAAAGTTGGACGAGGACGTCCGTCGTTGACCGCTACCATCTGTGTTTGAGGAACAATGGGGCACAAATTGGGAAACGGGATTAAAAAAAAAAAAAAAGATGGCGCGGGTTTCACTTCCCCTTTTTTTATCCACACGTTTAGAAGAATCTCAGAGACTTCAGGAAATAACCTCAGATCGGCCTTCTAGGTTTGTCGAGGGGAGCCGTCCCCCTCGCAGCTCCTGAACACATCTCCAGCTCGCTCTTACAGAGCGGGAGAGGTCACGGAAGAGGACTGAAGATTCGCAGCGGCCCGCCGGCTGACGGGGGCCGAGCGAGGTGAGTTCAGGAAGTGTTTCAATATATAGGTGGTGTCAGAAGAATGATCAAATGAGCAGCAGCCTGTTCACCTCTGAGTAGATGAGCCACTCAGGATCTTTTCAGCTCAGAATAGTCCATTTGTAAAATGAGGCGTCCCATGTTCCTGTAAACTTTTTTTTTTAATTTCTCTGGACAGCCTCGGAGAACCTGTGTAATTTTTCCTCCTTTGGGACGTTCCCGGACATCCCTGATCGGCGGGAAGCGTGTTTATATCTGACTCCTTCTGCGCGAGCAAACACCCAAAGCGACGCACCATCTATCATGCAGGCACATGCACGCACGCACACGCACACACACACACACACACACGCACGCCTGTGCCGGCCTCGCGCTCTCACCCTTGGGTCCGCGGGTCGTCCCACTGCGTCGTCCGCGTGTTGTGGTTGACGAAGTACACTCGGCCATTGTCCTGGCGCTTCTCTGCGGAAACAAACAGGACACGGCGGCACGGTGAAAAACGAGCGTGCGGCATCTGGGGAGGTTTGCTTTGTAAAACTCGTAACAAACAGAGGGGGGGGGATCAACGCCATCACCCCGTCAGCGGGTGGGACAGCAACGACTGGGCTCACTCTCTCTTTTGGGACGAGGAGGAAAAAAAAAAAAAAAAAAAAGATCGCACCACCGTGACAGAAAACCAGCAGGTCTGTGTGGTATTTCGCTGTGGCTTGATCCGAATACCTCACCGGGGTAAACCCCAGCATGTGTGTGTGTGTGTGTGTGTGTATTTAAGGTTGCGGTGGTGGTGGTGGGGGGGGGGTCTGAAAGTTAACGTGACCACACCGCTGGGAGCAAATATGAAATCAAGGAGCCAAGATTTCATTTTAAGAAAAAAAAAACCCAACAAATAGTTGATCATCTAGCATCTTAAACTCAGAACGAGATTGTATGGAAGTGTGTAAAATGTGTGTGTGTCTCCAGAGAGAGAGGCTGGTGCCCCATCCTCCTCCCTCAGTCGCTCTGACATCTTTTTCTCATTAACAGGAGTGTGTGGAGGGCCCAGAAACAGTAGTGCTCACATTGCAACTCTTTCTCCTTGACTCACTCCATCCCCCACTTTACTATCCAGCTTAACCCCCCCCCTCATTTTCTTTCATTCGCCAATGTCTCCTCTCCATCGTTCCCTCCTTTCTCCCATCTTTCTCTTTTTTGAATCCGAGCCTGAAAAAAAAAAAAACCCAAAAGGAGGTGACCGCAGATGAAAAAAAAAAAAAAATTTTAAAAAAGAAGAAAAGAGCGCGCCAAAGAAGCAAATCTGAGCCCGTGATATAATTGAGGTTTTCGTCTCGAGGTACCGCAACATGTTGAAAAGGCATCATGGGCAGGGGAGCGAGGGCTTTCTGGAGAGGAACGCGGCCGTGTGACCATGTCTGCGAAAACGCTGGTGGGAACGGGAGCTGCCAGCGAGCGGCCGCTCATGAATGAATGTGTGTGACATGATTGTGCGCCGATCTGATTACGTTACTCATTTGGGAAGAGGCTGGATGATGAAACGTCCCATCAATAACGCGGCCTCTGTAATTTGTGGACTTTAGAGTAAAGGGAGCGATGAATTGGGAAAATGGGCCGAGTATTAGAAAAAAAACAAAGATATTTCACCCGTGTTTTTCTACAGCGGGGTGATGATAACCAAGATCAGGAGCGAAGACATGAATCGTTCAATCAACCCTGCTCGCCCGGGAAAAGCCACAGAACCAGCATCGTTTCAGAGTTTTTGCCCGCAGTGCTACTGTGATCGGCTTCACCCAAACCTCTGTCCCTCACAGCTGCCTGCTGAAGCAAAAAAGCGCATTCTGAGTTCTGGCTTCAGCCGACTAAATCAGGAAGCCAGTGTTTATATCTCGACAAATGGCACCGCCTCACTGCCGACCGCTGGCGCGAGTTTGTCAAAAGTACGAGTGAAAGCAGCTCGGACACCTCCAGCAGGTACGGAGGACGTTCGGACGGACCGCAATCCAACCCCAGCGCCCCACGCCGACACCACCTTTGTCCGGAGCACACGCACAGGCAAGCGCGTTCGCAAAACTTACCCCATCCAGGAGGCAGCGGGCCCAGAGGGTCGTTTTCCACCGGGGCACCGGACGGCTGAGGGGAAACAGAGAGAGACACAACAAATCCAGTTAGGACACCTTAATGTCTCTCCTCTCTGTCCTCCAGCCTTCTCTCAGGGTTCGTCCTTGCGGTGCGGCTGTTCTGCTGCTTCGTTTTTCGCCGCCGCGCCAACGGGGAGAAGGAAAAGATCAAGAAGGGGGGGAAAAAAACAACCCAAAACGATGCAGAAAGGAGGGAAAACCATTGCAGACGAGTAAGGGAAAAAAAAAAAACTCACTCAGTGAAGGTGTCCCGCATTCTGGTGACTGAGCATCAGGCGCGTGAGGTAAAGTCTGTCCCGAGACCTCGCTCAACTCAAAGTCAGGAGGTTACCTGTGGGTGTGTGTGTGCTGAGGGTGAGGGGGTGGTGGGGGGGGTGGCTCCTTCCTGCTGCAGCGGTGAGGGGCGACTGAGGGAGCTGGCCGCCCGGCAGCTCGTATGCCTTCCAAAAACTACACGCTCGGTAGGAGGATAAAACAACATCGCTGTTCCAATGAGCTCACTGGCTGGATGCAAGCCCCTCCCCCCCACCACCACCGCCCCCCGCCCCCACCGCCAGGCTTCCCGCTCACCTCCTCGCAGCGCAAGCCCGCTCCTCCTCCACCTCCTCCACCCTGGCACCCCTCCCTACCCCACCCTGAGGTCCTCCTCCTCCTCCTTCTTTTTCTCTCGCTCTCTTCTAGCGCTGCTGTGAAAGTAGGCAGGGGAGTGCGATGTCTGAGGGAACTGAGGGAACATTCATGCTCGTTCCAGACTGGACACCGAGCCGCCCCACCCACCCCCGCCTCCTCATCCGCCGCCCCAACCCACCCCGGCCCTGACAAAAGGCACCTTTATTCACCCTGGGCCTGGAAACCACTGTGGGGTTTACTCAGCCTGCACTCATACACACACACACACTTTTTTTTTTTTTCTCTTCGGCATGTGTGTGTGTGCCACAGTGTGGAAAGTTTGTCTGTGGCACACAGTCGGTCAGTGTGTGCGTTGTTGCGCGCGCACGCCCCATTAGTTTGAGTGGAAAAGCAGCTGAAAAGACGCTTGTTGGGAATTAGCGGCTGCTGATGGTTTTTCGTGCTCGCAGATGTTTATCGAGCGGTCCGGGCTGGGCGTGTCGCAAACAACTGGGGCATCGTTAACCGCGCGGCCGAGCGCGGCGCCGGGCACCTCCGACGACGGAGCGTTCGCCCGCTCGCAGGTTGTGTCGCAGCGCTGCTGCAAATAAAAACGGCGGGCATGCTGTGGTCTTTGCCAAAACACCAAAAAAAACCACAATGTGCGCGCGTGCACACGGAAAAAAAAAAAGAGGCTTTCACGAAATCGGCACAGATTTGTGTTGTTGGAGGTCGGTCACCCCTCCCTCCCCCACCAGAACATGTTGCACCGCAAAAGTGGTGGTTACTTCCTGAGGAGCCAGAGACCCTTATCTACTGAACGTCACTTTACACAGCGCTGCTCGAGAAGAAATGTGACGTGCCCGTTCAAAGTGGCTCTGTCATGGAAACTCTGAGGGAGTCGGCACAGAAAGGCCCGCTGGAGGAGCCAGGGCGGGCATATAACAGGGTTAAAGGGTGTGTGTGTGCGTGTGTGTGTGTGTGTGCGCGTGTGTGCGTTTGTGCGCGCGTCGCTCCCATCGACAGCCCATCTATGCCCCCGCACCCCACCCTTTTCGGGTTTTTCTGTGACTAAAAAAGGTAAAAGGAGAATATAATGATATAAAGACATGATGACTTCATCCTGGCTCTGGCCATTCAGCTCCTCGGCAGCTTCCAGACAGAGAGCGAGGCTGGAGGGAGAAAAAAGAACGAGAGGCTGAGAAAACAAGGGAGGGAGAGGAAGAGAAGGGGGGGGGGCGGCATGTTGGCAGGAACGTGTGAAATAAAGGTTGGCTGTTACGGATCTGGGAGGGAAAACGTCGTAAAGGCCCCGGTTGGAGGCCAGGCACCGCAGGTGAGGGCGAAACGCCGTTTTCGGCTGGTTGACTTTTAGCGTGTTCGCGCACTTGCGCCGCAGGAGGCTACACAAAACCAGGCAAAAAAAAATAATAATAAAATAAAGTCGTCATGAAGATGATTCGCCACACCTGCAGATGATGCGCGTGTAAACACGAGAGCCATCAGGCAGTGGAACGCGTGTGAAAAGCGTTGCTCGCTCACACCTCAGTGCGCGTTTACAACTCCGACTCAGACTCAGCTTTTACAACTGCGCGTCAATCACATCTCGCGGCCCTACTGACGCCGTGAGAAGCGGCAGAAAGACTAAAACGTCCTTTCGTTTACGGGTTAATCCTGGACTGTCTGGAAACACACTTTGACGGTCTCCAGATGATGACACCAAAAGGCGTTTTTACATCCCGTCCGTATTCGAAAGCAAAATATATTCACATTATCATCGCAAAAGACAAAACCAGAATGTGCGTCTGTTTGTCTTGAACAACCAGTTAATTGACAATGAAACCAGTCGTCTGTTGATTAATCAATCACCATAGAAATATGTGGTGTGTGATTTTTTTGCGTCATACATACTGTTCCCAAAGACAAGAAGGACCGTGGACCTTTATGCTCACAAGGAAGGTGCAGTGAAACTTTCTCTCCAGAGAGAGGGCGACACGTGTTTACTGTACAACAGCAACAAGTCAGCATTATGGCAGAAATCAGAGGTGGTCCGAGCACGAGGCGCGCCTCCCAGCGGGGGACGTGGTGCGTCGCGTAAACGCGCTCGGTTCGTGCGGACGGATCCAGATTGGTTCCCCCTTGTTGGAGTCAACACTCCATGCTGGCATGACGCTGTCTGAGGCTTCCACTACCTCCGGTGTCAAATTAACACCCATGAATCTGCAGAAGTCCCACAAGAGGACAAGAGGACAAGAGGACAAGAGGACAAGCCTAAGAATCATTAGGTCTTCATTAAAATGAAGTCCAGTGATCGAGTGATGTGCAAACAGGAATCCCCGAACAGCTGATTGGACTTTCTTTATACTGTGCCAGTCTGCCAAAATGTAAATACATCCAGGCTAAAAAGAGGACAGATTCCTCTCAGTGTTGTCCAAGTGTTGGTCTCTAATGAGCCCACAGTAACGAGTAAACAAAGGACTTCTCGCCGGCCTGTTGGTGGAAACATTAAGATTGTAAAATACTGACTGATCCTGTCCTTCACTTTCACTTACAGCAGCAAGGAACATTCTAATTCTTTTCCCTCATAACTTCACGTTAACAAAACATCAGTGCAGTGCATCATTGTCCATTCATCCAAAAAAAAAAAAAAAAAAAAAAGCCTGTAAGCCACTTACAAACGTATGTGTGTGTGTGTGTGTGTGTGTGTGTGTGTGTGTGTGGAGCGCTGACGGACTGTGTGCAAACACCAGTGGATGTGACACGCAGCTGCGTGGATGTGTGTGAGTTTTCTGTTTCGGGGCTGCGAGTGATAAAACACAGGGCTGATTCAGGTGCTGCTGTTAAGGGTCCTTGTTCCAGCGAGAATGGACAGAAAGTCGGGGGGGGGGGGGGACTGGAGGAGGAAGCAGCGGGGGGGGGCTGATTTGAGGGTGGAGGATGACGAGTTGTAAAAACAGCAAAAGAAGAAGTGAGTCGCGGTAAAAACAGAGTCATTTTTAGTGTGATGCATTAGGTGGGGGGGGGCTAAAGGAGAGGATGGAGGTAAAGGAATAGAAAAGAAGGGGGGAAGGGGGGCAGGGGGGGGGCGGAAACGGGAGTTAATGACTCTGAGGCTGCTCTCTCTGGGGTTCCTAACGAGCTGCAATTACCCAGCAAACACACAAACGCGCACAACCCTGGTGGAACCAGCAGCAGAGTGTGTATCTGCAACTCTCCGTGTGCAGCTAACGGAGAAAACCTTTGGACGCATACATGCACACATGCTGCTTGTGCTCATGAGTTTGCACGGACGCTATTTTACACAGCGTGCATTTGTGTGTGTGTGTGTGTGTGTGTGTGTGTGTGTGTGTGTGTGTGTGTGTACGTGTGTGTGTGTGTGTGTGTGTGTGTCTGTGCGTGCGCACGGAGCCATTACAGCGTCACGGTCCATTTAAGAGGACGACTGGCCCCATGACCCTCCCTGGTTGTCATGTGCTACAGAGAAGAAATGTGGCACCTGACCTCAACATTACAGCCCTGTGAACACATCTGCGCACACACACACACACACACACACACACACTTAACAGTAGGGACCTACACACACATCTATAGCCACATAACTCCACGCACGTGCCAATACAGCATCGTGAACAGCCACAGTAAAGGCAAGAGCAGACGAAGTGGAAGTTTTTGTGATATTACACAATTTTTTTTCCCATTTACACACAGCGTGGGGAGTGTTAGTCGGGCAGTAGAACGCGTTGCCGTTGTCAAACTGCGAGCTCTTGTGTGTGTTCACATGCCGGGGCCATAAATAGTCCCCGCTATCAGCGGCGTGGGCATTCCGAGACGCAGCAGCGCGCTATCAGCACGGAGGGCAGACCCCGCCTTGGCTTTTCTCACGCGCACCGAGGGAGCAAGTCCCAGTGTGGGCAGGTCGGGGACGGCGGCGAGTTAAAAGACAAACATCTTATCAAGAGTCTGACAAAGCGTTTCACTTTCAGTGTTTGGGAACGTGTTCGGCTCTGAGCACTGAGGTTTAGGGAGGAGAGAGGAGAATGAATCCTTCACCTGAGGATGAGTAGCACAGGCCTTCTTCAGTTACAGTAATAACACTGCAGCAGGAATCATTAGACTGCATCACCTGCCAGGAGCTACCGTAAAGGCCAGGGGGCGGTAAATCAGCGGGAGTTACTGACTTCGACACCAGCGAGCGTTTCGCCTAACGATGTTTTTTTCCCCCACAGTGGAGTCGTGTCTCTCTGCCGCTCGGGCGTTTAACTGCCCAGGTGTCAGACGGCGGTTGCAATGCGTCGCTCGCTGCGACGGCGTGTCGAGAAAGACACAAAGGCTAAAATCCCCACACTCAGAAGCTGCACATGAAGCAGCCAGAGCGACAAACAGAAAGCAACAAAAGACGCAGTTACACACAGGGTGCAGGCTGGTTTTAAAGAAGCGGGAGTGTTTTAAGGCTCTGTTGTGTTGGGCTCTTAAGTCTTTACTGTCTGACCTTGGCTGCTTCACTGAGAGGACGGCGACTGTCAGAGAGACGGCAGAATATTGACTCACTCCGCTGGAAAAATACTGTAAACAAGTCTCAAATAACAAGTTTAACCCCCCCCCACACCGTAGCCAGCGGCTTCGGACTGTTCGACAACAAGTAAACCGCACTGCGCTGAACTTGAGTCAAAACATGTATGGATTACTTTCAGCCCTGTGGCGCGTTTGTGGCGATGACATCCAAATCTAAACAAAGTGGAGGTTTTCAGTCTGAAGTGATCAAAGAAGAGAAGAGACAAAACCAGCAGTAATGGGCCTGACCTCCGAGAACCCAGGAAAACACACAGCTCAATGCCTGTCTGCTGTGTTTTACCTTTTGTTTTGTTTTTTTGTATTTCAGACCCTCCGAATAATAAAAGTCAGTGTGGTGTCGGACTTATTAACACATTAACGTCGCTTGGGGTTAGTGTTTGTGTCACTGTTTTCTGGCTGGTTTGGAATAAGACAGCAGAAGAAGCGGGCAGTCGGACAGCTGGACGAAGAGCGCTGGACCGTCAGTCAGATGCTACCAGAGAGGAGAAGAAAAAGCGGTCAGTATTTGATCGGCGGCTGAAAGCAGACGGCTGCACGTTCCCAAAGCTACTGGCGATTTCATAGACTCTCTCATTACATCCTGCCATAAGTTCTGCATCTGGATCCTGATGCATAATTCTTCCTGAAACTGACGAGAATGAGGTAAATGACTTCCAACACCAACCATGTGACCTCCTGTCTCAGGTGCTCACTGTAGATTTGCTAAGAGAGACTGTAAAATTTACATCTCCTGCTTTCGGTTTTTTTCATTTGTTGACACACAGCTTTTTGACACAAGTGTGTGTCCTCTGTGTAAAACATCACAGGATGTTGGCCAAACCACTGACTCCAGCTTTCTGGGTAAACGCGCCGCGACTCTCGGGAAAGCTGCACGAGCTGAGCGTGGCTGAACGCTGTGGTCCGTCGGCCGACGAGGACGCGCGCTGCGTTTCCCTCGGGGGACGACGGACTTTCAAACGGCCGGGCGGCCCGCGTTTCATCGCCTCGCGTCCGCATGCGTCAACGGGGGGGGGGGGGGGGTACCTGGTAGAGGAAGCGCTGGCTGAACTGGTGCATGGCGCCCTGCAGCTGGCTGCGCTGGCTCTGCCACTGCTGGTAGTTGCGCACCGACTCGGCCGTGGGCCTCTGCCACGTGGTGGTCCGGGTGTTGTGGTCCACATAGTAGAATCTGCCCTGCTGGTCCACTCGCTTCTCCCAGCTGGGTGGGGGGGTAAAGGGGTGGGGGTGAGAGAGAGACCGTGGCTTTCAATAACATCTTTATTGAGCATGTCGAGAGTGGGCGGCGGTAGTAAAAAGCAACGCAACTGATAGTAACAGCGCTGATTTATAGACGCAAGGAAAAAGAAACAAAAAGGGAAGGAAAGTGTAAGCGAGGCGGGCAGAGAGTGGATGGAAGGGAAAAGGAAGGAGAGATGAAGCAGGAGAGAGAGGGAGAAGGAGAGGAGAAGGTATGCTGCAGGGATGGCGAGTGCGCTTTTTCTTTTTTCTTTTTCCTCGCCACAGTATTCTCCAGCTCTCGCAACAAATACCTCTACGTTTTACAAGTCTTCGAATAAAACCTCCTTTCGTTCGTTGGTCCCTTCTCAGGGCTGAAACCAAAACCTGCTTTCCGGGGATGGACTGAGAAACAAACACGAAGGTTGGCCGGCTTTAGGTTTACCTTCATGTTTGTTTCTCGCTGGAACCGCGCTGGACTGTGAACACGCTTAGAGTCGGTGACGATGGTGATGCAACGTTCCTGAGTGACGATGCCCATGGTTGTGTGTTGCTGCCTGCCAGTGCCATTACTCAGACGTCTGAGTATAACCTCTACTTCCCCTGAGACAAGGGGGGTCTGGACACGGACTGAGATACAGATGGTTCCATGGACACATGGACACACACACACACACACACACACACACACAGACTGGTTCCCTGGACTCTGGACTGACTGCTGTTCTGCTGCTATTCTCATATCTCTGACTTAAGAGCTGCAGAATTTGTAAGAGAAAACAGCACAGACTTCTGTATCCTTAAAAAAAAAAAGATGCAGTGCAGATACCAACAGGCTTGTGAAATACACACATATACACAAAGGAAAGAATACTCCTCTGTTACCACTCCATGGTGTTTCTTTGACCTTTCGTAACCAGCAGGAGTGATCCCTGTGACCTTCTTCCTCTCTGGTTTGTTGTGAGTTTTTTTTTTCTGGTTAACACTGCAGTGAGGATGAAAAGCGGCTACTGCAGCGAATGTTTGCGACAAACTGTACAGTATATTCCTGCTCTGTTCCTGTGCAGCCAACGTTTATCAGTCAAAGTCATAGAGCTATTAAACCTCCTGACTTCAGGTGTTTGGAACAACCTTTCCCAAAGCTCCGTGGTGCTGAATCTCATACACAACGCGACTTTTCATGACTGTGGGAGTCTAAAGGATACAGAAAGGTGTAAGCGCACACAAAGTCATAGCTATACGCTCTTACACACACTTGAAATCACTACGACTGTGAAGCCGGCTCTTTCAGTTTGCTGGGTTCCTCCCAGAGGCCCAGCTCCTCTAAATAGACTCGCTTTTGTTGCACCGGAGGATTAATGCGAACTCACAAACACACTGTGCATTCAGTGTGCGGGGAGGAGAGCGGCATGAAAGATTTATTACGGCGTGTGTGGCTACACGCTCGCTCAGCTTTTCCTGGATGAATACGTGCTGCGTTTGGCTGGAGTTGTAACGTTTCACATTTCCCATCACAAACCCCGGGACTCGTGTGACAGCAGGTGAGGGGACAGTGACGGTCCCCTGCTGGTCCGCCGTTTCTCACGCTGTGTATCGCCCTTTTTTTTTTTCCAGCCATTCACTGTATTATCCCCTGTAACTGCCCCGCTGAGTGCTGTTTTTTTTAATGTACAATATGTGCATATTTTAGGTTGTTTACCCACCCACAAAATATTCCAATAATACAAGCAAGTACTCCACCGTTACTGCTCAGGAACTTCCCCTCTCCTTGAGCGGTGTCTTGCTAAAGCAAACTGAACATTTCCCACTGCTGCCTCAGAGTGAATGGGTTCAACGGGTGAACCACAGGCCCCAGTTAACGTGACCAGTCTCTCACCCGGGTTTTGCGGTACAATCGCACTTCAACATGAATCTACACAATGCTTTTTGGACCGTGGACGAGTGTCACATATTGTAAGGAAGTCAGCGAGCACGAAGCCGCAGCCAGCTGTGAGAACCAACAGATCTCCAGCGTGTCGTCAAGGCCAATCACTTCTTTTGGCGCGTCCTCGCGCCGCGTGGAAAACCGCTCCCGCTGCGCCTGCGGCATGAGATCAAGTCGCGGGCGCTCGCGGCACGGCGTCCAGCCGTGCGACCGTGTTCATTGTTTTTGAAACAATGTGACGCCGCGCTATAAAAAGACACGCCGCATGAATGCTAAACAAAACAGCTGGGCACCGTTTAGGAAGATGTTGCTGTAAGGAGGAAGGAAATGCTTTCAGGGGTGACTGGATGGTAGTCATCCACATTTGGTGCGTGAGTGACTGTTTATGGCAGCAGGAAATACAAATATAAAATAAGGTATGGTGTGGGTGTGTTTGATGTATTTTTAAAGGGAAACTATGCCTTTCCTTCCTATGTATTATATATACAGTATATAGCATTTTCAGTATATATTGAAAAATGGTGTTAATATACAGATTGTGACTGAGAGACTAATTCCACTGTTATGTCACGCAGGAGGCAGCAGATGGGCATAACGGACTTCCTGTTGTCCAATCTCATATTCTGGGTCAGATTTAGGCTCAGACATGTACGGATGGATTTGAAGTTAACTTTTCCAATCCGTCCCGCTCTATTACTTTTTTTTTGATTTGTTACTAGTTACCTAATGTTACAGTTTGCTCTCAGAATCTCCACATCAGCAAGAGGATGAGGTGGTGCTCACGAGCACTGGGAACGGCAGCCTTGCAGGAGATCAGCCAATCAGAGGAAAGCGGGCTTTTTGAGGAGACCTCTTAAGGAGACCTGAACTCAGAGGCTCCGCTGAGGGGCTGCGTAACAGGCAGCTTGAGATAAATAAGGACTTTTTAAAGTCTGCAAATCATGCAAAGCTACTGTAGTGGAGTACCAGAATGAAAATAATGTAGCTGGAAATGAGTATAGAAGGTAAATAACCATTAAACTAGATTAAAGTCCTACTGTAGTCGATTTACCTTGATGTTTACAGTGATTGTCCTTCAGATGGGGACACTCACCCTGACATTATCCTGTAGGATGTCTTGATAATAATTCATATTATAACTATATTAACTGTTCAGATCCAGAGTCAGCAAAGCTCCAAATCCCGAAGTCTTCATGTTGTCATACAGTGTCTTTTATACACCATACATAGTGCTGCTTGTTCTTCCAGTCAATTCAACCTTACTTTCCTTCTTTCACATGGACAGCTTGCTCCACGATCTGTGTATGATAGATTCATGAACATCAATGTTCACCGGCTCCGATGACTCCTTGAGGCCTTCTTTGCTTCTTTTTTTTTTTTTTTTTTTCAACCTCAGTGATCACTCTGCCTTTTGCCTATGGAGTCACGGTGCCCACTTCTAAGGAGAGTAGCCACAGCCACTAAATCCTCTCCATTTACAGATAATTCGTCTCACTGTGGACCGATGAGTATCTTAACTCTCTCAGATGACTTTCTAACCATTTCCAGCTTTATGCAAATCGCCAATTCTTCATTGTAAGCCCTCTGAGATGGAGTTTTGTGTGGCCCGGTTCCCATCAGCAGATGTTTCTTGTGAAGAGAAATGATACAAAGTCAAAGTAGCTGTAACCCACACCTCCAGGTTTGTTAACTCCCGACTCCAGTTTGCTTTTGTTGACGTCATGGGCCTCGGGGCTCATGTACGCTTTCCAGCGTACACTGTGAAGTTTTGAATGATGTTTTCAAAATGGACAAGAACAACACAATGAGTAGTGTGTTATTAGTTTGAAGATATTTGCAAAGGGTTCACTTACTTTTTTCTTTCTATATTAAATGGACTAACTCCAACATCTCTAAAACAACTCTCAGAGCGTTCAAGGGCACTCTTCTTGTACTATAAATATTTATAATATTCAATCTGGCAGTTGACTTAGATGGCAGTTTTAAATTACATCATTCAGCGAGCTGTCTCAAAGTCAGAAAACAACTTCTGTTTGGGTGTGAAGCTCGTGCCTCTTTGCTGATGCTCTCCGGCGAGAACCGTTCCTCTTGTTCTCCGTTACCACCCCGAAGCTTCTTCGTTCAGAAACTCCAGCTGATTAGAATGGCTGACGTCAGGATCTGGATAACAATGAAACTCTGTCGTCTTCTGAAGAGGAGACCTCATTTCTCTTGCGGTCGCGAGTCATTCTCAGCTGCAGGACAGCTTCAGTATCGTGCTCAAGGACACTTCAGCAGCGTGGGTAATTGCAAACGCAGGGAGCTATTTGGTTGAGGGATGGTCTCCCTGACCGCTGCGCCTCTGAGCTTCCTTTAAAAGGCAGGAAAAACACTGGTCCCTCTCTGATATTAGCACTAGCTAGTTATTTACTGGAGCCGGGGGAAAATCCCAGTGCCCGCACTGGCCTGCCTGAGAGTCTCTACTTAGTTCTGCTATCTGACTTGAGCTCTCTGTACCAGTCGTGTCATTAACCATCTCCTCCGTGTATTTCTTGGAAGCGCGCAGTCTCTCCAGCAGGAGCTGTCCAGAAGGAGATGATGCAGCACATCCTTGCTCTTCTTTTGGTCCGTGCAAGTTATTCATCACAAGCGCCAGGCTGACAGAAAACACCCCCGGCCCCCGTCTCCTTCCACCAAACTAAACGGAGCAATCTGCTCTAAAACTCCACGCTCCCTTTGCTTCACGCATTTGCACGCCTTAACAGTTTACTGCTGATGTTCTGCTGCTGGAAGGATGCACATCTGCTTCCTCAGGTTTGAAGTGAAGTTGTACCTTAGCCCAAGTTTACTGCAAATATTAAAGCTGCAAAAGCACTGATTCATTTTGATGCCGGTTAGTTTAACAGCTTGTAAGCTTAACTGTTAACACTTCACATAACATTTGTATCAATAATACTTGCAGCACACTGATACCACTGGAGACTTATACTTAGTGTATAAAGTTATATTATTTATGATTCTATGAATTTGAAAGACAAATTCCTGTCAGTTACAAACAAGTATTTTCCCTGACCATGGTGATAAAATGATCATTTTTCTTTTAAACTTGTTTTACTGTTTTCTGTAAAAAAAAAAAAACTTTGGAAATATCTGAGTTACAGTGTAGCAGATGTGCATACAGAAAGTTCCACGATAAAGGCAGTAGAACTTCTACCAGTTTGCGGCTCAGACTCTACACAGAGGTCACGCCTCATAAAACTCTGTCAGAGGAAAAGTGTTCTTACTTCGGGGTATGTTTCACTTTTCGTTCTGATTTGTGCCGCTGGGTGTTTCAGCTAAAGAGAATGTTGACAGCAGCGGTAGAAATCTCACTATGCTGTTTCTTCGTTGATGTCTGCTCCCTGTTTTATACGATGGCGTATCACTATTTCTCACTAAATATATATATATATATATATATATATATATATATATACATATACTGGAAGGAAAAAGTACTATGCTGTGAGTTGCCCTTGAAAATCTATTTCAAGACAAAAATGGATATACTCAGGACAGAGTGAAACTGAACCAAAGTCTTTAGTGGTTTGAGCCTGGGCAGGGTCATGATAGCCCTTACTGGCAAAACTGGGGTTTATTAAAATTATGTCAGCGTCAGTATCAAGCACAAAAAAAACCCAAAAGTGGCTCAGCAGCACACTAAAGCACTAAAGCATTAAAGCACACTAGCGTGTAGAGCAGCACCAGCACGGACTGACAACAAACTGATTGCGGCTTTGACTGAGCTGTACATAAACAAGAGCTCTGTTCCTTCGCCAAAACATGTAACCGCTTCTAATGTTGTGGGTTTGAAAGGTTTCATTCTGGAGCGTCAGTAATTATTAAATTACACTAAATTTATTTTTAATAGCTCCACTTGTTTTACATAGCTACACGGCTTGACTAAGTCAAATGCAAACCGATCTGTCTTACCTGTTTTAATGCTGTGGCTGATCAGTGTATTAACACACAATGCTGTCGAACTAACTAGTTCCTGTTTATCTCTTAATAACTTTTTCACAAGTCATGAACAGAAATTGTACCACGGTGGCCTACAGATGTGATGCTGACAAGTTTTAATGACAGAGGCTCTGCTACTGTTCGACTCAAACACTGCGTCGTATGAAATCCTGCATCCTAAAAAAACAAGCTGTGGCTGAGCTTGTGACGATCGGTTACAAACTCCTATCTGATAAAGAGCAGAGTGTGACTCAGACGCTCTCCTTCAGTCTGCCTTAGGATGGCTTTCTTTGTTTCAGCTTCCAAGCCCATATTGCTTAACCCCCCCCCCCCAAAACTCTAAACAGTTCCTGGTGTGTACATCTGGAGTGCTAGCCCAGCATTAGCCTGCTAATTGATCCTCTGAAGGGCCACCGGCCAGCAGCCAACATAGCGGTGGATGGAAGTACATGTGGCGCTAAGAAAGAACTTTTGTTCTCCAGGCCCCCACGCTCTCGTTCCTTGTATGGAAAATGTGAGATGGGGGTGGGAGGTTGGAGAAGTGGGGGTGACCTTTTCCTAACAACAGCCTCCCTTTCTCTCTGTCACCAAGTCACACACACTGTGAAAATCAATAAATAACTAGTGTGAGTAAAAATGTCATAAAAGGGCCGGACTCTGGCAGGGTTGCCCCGCTCTTGTCGGGCTGTGCACGACGAGCGGGACAAAAGTGGGTTCCCACTTTTCTCGAGCTACCTAGCACACAAACAGTCATGGCGGTGTATGGTTACATGCAGTGTGCGTACGAGGTTTGTCAAACAGCACTGTGCAGCAGCATGTTTTGTGGACTGATGAAATCAAGGCTGAATTGACTGGAAGACCAAGCAGCACTACCTATAGGACACTGTATGTCAACATGAAAGTATCATCCTAACAGTGACGTCCAGTGGAGGCAGCGTCAGGATTTGGAGCTTTGCTGTCTCTGGGTCTGAACAGTTCACCATCATGAAGGTGGAAATATGAATTATTATCAAGACATCCTGCAGGATAATGTGAGGGTGAGTGTCCCCAGCTGAAGGACGATGACTGTAAACATCAAGGTAAATCTACTACAGGAGGACTTTAATCCAGTTTAATAATCCAGTCAGAGCGCAGATCTTTAGCCCACAGAGATGCTGTGAAGTAAGCTCAGAGAGCTGTTCACTCCAGACATCTTCAGAATAATACTGCACTGAAGCACTTCAGCATCAGGTCTGATCCACAGATACAGGAGGTACTGGTTTGAAGTCGTTGCTGCCAAAGGAGGTTGGATTAGCTGTTAAATCCAGGGGTTTGATGAAAGGTTTGATACGTTCTTCATTCTGAGATACTTTTCTGCTCACCACAGTTGTAAAGAGTGTCAAGTCCAAGTCACCGAGGTCACATGGTGTCTCCATTCTGATGTTGGAGGTGACGGTAACTGAAGCGGAAGCCTAAGATTTCAAGCACTGTACTGCTGCCACATGATTGGCTGATCGGATAGTTGCACAGATGAGCAGGTGTACAGGTGTTCCTAACAAAGTGCTTTGTGAGCGTAGTCTCAAAGCAAACTAAAATCCAGAGAACAGATTCAGCTCGTAAACCAGCTGATCTCTCAATTATTTTAGTGTTTAATAAACCATTACAGGTTTGGATTTTAGGAATTGTCTGGTATTCCTTCAACAAATCAGACTTAAGTCGAGTCAAATCAATTTGAGCAACATAGTCAACAATGGCGAACTTGTTTTCAAGGGGCATTAACATCTGCACGACACAGGATGCAATTACTCTGGAGATGAATGAAAGAAAAAAAAAGCATGTGTCTGAATCCCAGAAGAGGCTGGCAAAGGTTTCTGTGGAGGTGCTGACATGACACAACAAAAAGCAAAAAACACCCCCTCTAAGGTCAAAAAATAGCTTGTGAGTACTTATTTCAGTGACCTCATTCACTAATTCAATTGTAAAAAAAAAAAAAGAAAAAAAAGGAGCATTTGGAAACACCCGTCTCAGCAATGAAAGCGTCTCACATGTGCATCCACTTAATCGACAGCGCAGATCGGTTCTTTCGTAACAAGTAAACCAAACATTCATTTGGGAACCGTGTTTGTCTTCTGCAGCACCGGTCAGGCAGTGACTTTCCACCTCAAGCCCAGTGTTGATGCAACACGCGTGTTAGCCTTACCTTGTTTAACCCGAACGTCTGTCAAATAATCAAACACGTGCGCGGGCACACAAACCGACACAAAAATGCTAACAGGCCTACCCTGGTGGCAGTGGTCTCTCCCAGGTCGTGGTTTTGGTGTTGTGGTCCACGTAGTAGACTCTGCCATGAGGCAACACCCTCTGCTCCCAGCTACACACACACAGACACACACGGGCACAGAGAGAAGGACGCTTCTGCATTACAAATACCTCACAATTTCAGAACCCATGTACTCACAGCACACAAACCTTCCTCCCAATTAGACAACTGGTATTTTTATTTAGAGGACAGGGAGTGGCCCACGCAACCTGCTCAGTGTGTGAGACAAAGAGGAGCGTTGTTGCCACGGACCCAGAGGAAACGCCGCTCTCTAAATACATGCAATCACCTGCAATCATGCACTAAGCCATGAAGAGCTTCGCAGTTATTCTGCAAATATATCACATCTATCTTTGGAGCTATTTATTATAATTGGTAACTTTGCCGATGGATGCTGTTGTCAATAAAGTTCATCTGAACTGAGAGAAAGAACGATAGAGTGAGAGGAAACAGGAATGTCTTACTTTGACAAGTCATGAAGTCTGCTCTATAGCTAATAGTCAAAGTGTTCATCATCTCAATGCTATTTAATATCTTGATCATTTGTGGGAACATTTTTCAAAATGTACAAAAAAAACTGAAGTGAAACATTTATAGTTGCAATGTAAGTGGGTTTTATTACTGTATGTAGAGAGGAAGACAAAGTGAAGTAAAGGTTTTAGTTTGGGTGGACTCCCATATTTCTCACAATCAAAGTTAAACCCATCTCACATATGTGCTGCAATGTGCTGCAATGTTCTGCATGTTGCAAAACGTTTGCACCTACTGGTGCCTGCATGTTGGTCAGGGCCAAAAGGCTGCAGCACATGCAGTCAAACAGATTGTTTAATCTTATTATTCATACTGCTATAGTGTCACCATCATGAACAAGGTTCCTATGATTGATTGACAGGTTTAGTAGAGCAAACGCCCTCTGATGAAGACGATGGGATACATGTGAGGGCTCTGGTAAAGGTTTGGAAGTGGAGCTTGAGTGAGACTTTGTTACAAATGTATTATTGTTATAATACAATATTTTGCACTGCCTGTACAATGTAAATGATTGTTTCGAGCACTCTGAGTTTCCTCATCAAATTTCTCTATGAAATGAGTTTTTAAAAAAATCACAAATGCAAAATGTACATTTTCATGATAAATGCCATTTATCCTTTGCCACACGTGGAAATTTGACTATTAAGCAAACATTACCTGGTTTAATAAGGACAAGGAGCTTTCCAGAAAAAAAGCAAAAATGTCAAAATGTGGAAAATCGGGATAGTGAAGAAGATTCTGGTAATGCTCCAGCAGAGTGATGTTATCAACACATTCTGCAGATTCCTGGCAGTGTTGAAGGTGACCCACCTTGCTTCAAACGACGAGCGCCTCTGCTTAACTGAGTGAAAGTTTTCTGATCTTTAAGAGATAGAATATTAGGTTTACTGAGCAGTGGCCCTGCAGCTGCTCCAACTGTTGCACCAGCTTCCTCTGCTGCTTATATTCAAAGATTTTGCGAGCACAAGTAAAGCCAAGCAGCGCAGCTTCCCATTGCAGACGGAATGTGACAGGTCCTGGTGCATAATGACGATTATCTCTTACCCTGCCGGGAGCGTGTCTGTGGCGGGCTCTGTCGCGGCGCCGCCGCCGGCCTGCTCCGCACCGGGGGCCGCGTTGGGGCCGGGCTCCGCCGGGACGGCCGGGCCCAGGGCGTCCTGACCGGGAGAAGGGCTGCCGCTGCTGCTGCTGGCGGCCGGGGATCGGCCCGACGGCGAGGACGGGGGAGGCGTGTGACGGGCTGCGCCCGCGCGGCTGCCGTCCGGCCCGTTTGACGTCAGCTCCACCTTATCTGAGAGAGGACACGGAGGAGGAAAGACGGGGGTGGAAGGACGGATGTAAGAGTGACTTCCTGCTACAGGGTTAGCATTAAAGCTCAAGTGACAAACCAGGATTTAAAGTTCAGTGAATTTATGAAATGAATGTAGCGGATGGATATGATGTATAAAACATTCCAGTGAATGTAACTGTTGCAGCTGATGTCAGCAGTAACTATGAGACAACAGGCAAGAATGGAACTGGAACACCGAAGATCCTACTGTTTCCAAATGAACCACAATGAAAGAGACTAAAAAGACTAAAAGAGGCTAAACTTTCACTTGTATCATCAGTATTAGAGTTGGGTCAGGATTCCTGTCGTTGCTCATCTCATTTTCAGGTTGGAGCTACAGTACAAGTTCTCACATCAAGTCTTTACTCCGTTATTTCTTTACAAATGTTGAGAAGCCTAACAGGCCTGATAAGGGATCTGAAATGAACCAGATTCGGTATGCAGAATGAATTTTGTTTGGATAAAATGCTGTCAAACTCCATTCTTATTCACTGACTTCTTCTTGCACAGCAAAGGAGAGAGAAAATACACAGCGATCACAAAAGTTTTATCTGACTGCAGTGACAACGGGAGGAACATCTGTGAGGAGGCAGGAGAATGGATTCAGGGGAAGTGTGTGTGTGTGTGTGTGCTTGTGTGTTCCAGGTATTCTAGGTATAAAGAATTTCCGAGTCTGGGATCAATAAAGTAAATCTATCTTTTCCTCATGTTGTGGGGACCTTTACACAGTTACATTACGGGGACTTACGGGGACAAAAAGTCCCCAAACAAAAATCATTGGATTTTAAGGTAAAGAAATGTTTTAAGGTTAGAGTAAGGGTTAGACCCGGGCAAGTAGTGGTTATGGTTAAGGTTAGTCTCCAGGAAATGAATCTAAGAATGAACGTAATGTCCTCTGAATTTATGGAAACCAGACTATGTGTGTGTGTGTGTGTGTGTGTGTGTGTGTGTGTGTGTGTGTCTATGAGGCAGAGTGGGGGAGGCGAGCCAATATTCGTAATCGATTCCCATCTTGTTAGCCCTTAACTTCATTTTGACTCTACATCTGAAAGACTACTGCACAAAGAAAGAATTCAGCTTTTAGTAATCATTTTGGCAAAAACACTGTACACACTGATGTGAGATAATGTGGTTATTTATAACTATGCGGCCGTCAGAACATCTTTTTAAAGACGCAGGATCTCTGCGCGAGTTACCGTCAGCAGCTTCTGTCCCTTCAACAGCACAATCAGCTCAACCAGACACATCAGAGTCAAACTCTACTTTGCGCACATATTCCAGGTGTGTATACGTTTACCTGCGCTGTTTCCTGGGCTCCCGTAACTCTTGGAGGAGCGTCGGCGTCCAGACGAGCCCGGCCCGGGCGTCTGCTCCTCCGTCAGCTCCCCGTTAGTCAGAGAGCTGCCTCTGGAGCAGCCGGGGGAGCCGCTCTGCGCGCCCCCCACCGAGTGCCTGCTGCTCCTGCGGAACCGAGAGGGAGAGAATGGGATGTGTGAGAGAGTGACAGGGGTGAGGATGAGGGGAGAGAGGCGGGAGGGAGGCAGCGGAGAGAGGTGATGGAGAAACGTCAGCATCTGTAGCTGCTGCATTTCATCTTTGACCGTCTTATGACGGCCTGTTTTGACTGTTTAAGATTAGACCTATTGTTCTTCCCGCCTCAGGGGAACGGGCCTGGCACACATACAACTGTGCACAGTGGCAAAAACGGCTCAAGCGCGCACAAAACACACACACACACAGAGAGAGAGGTGTAGATCTTTTCCCGCCTGAACGTCCTCATATTTTCCAATCACTAAATATAACTTTGCTTTTCTGACAAGAACTTCTCTACAAAGATAAACATGTTGGTTTTCCCTCCCCAGGACTGAGGAATGCTGAGGCCCCCGGCTCAGACAGGAATCAACAGAAAAACCGGACTGTCGGTCGCGCTCGGTGGTTCCGTCGCCGCCACGAGGAGATGAAGCGAGGATGGAAGGAAGCGTCGACTGACACCTGGTGTGTGTGTGTGTGCGCGCCCGCGCTGCGTAACCTCACAACTGCGTTTGTGCACCGAGTCCGGGAGAACAACAGAAATCTCCCCTCCTTCCTGTGGCGGCGGCGAGGTCGGCCGCTGCGCCACTGGATGGAGATGTCAGCTGCCTCTCCACGACAGCGGCGGTTCGGGCTCTCGGCTTAACCTTGTTTAATGCCCTCCTGCAGTGTTTAGAGGGAAATACCATCTGGCCCCATGCACCCACGCCGCAACGCTTTGAAATAACTGCAGCCCGCTCTACTATTTATTATCCATTCGAGCCGGCGAACGCGGATCTGAAACCACACTCAGAGGGGGGAATAACATGCTGGCACTCTGCAGAAGTGCCTCGGCCGACCATTACTGGCACAGACTTCCTGGGCTCCCTTCTTTTCTTTTCTTCCTTCCATTTATTTTGATTTCTATTATGCCTGGGGATTTTTATGACTTTCATATAAGCACTTTGCAAACCGTGTTTTAGCAAAAGGTTACGCAAGTTTATTATTGCGCTATTATTCTTATCATCTTACCACAGTGTCTGGAGACATTTGAAACCGGCGGCATAATGAACTGTGCTGGATTTAGATGCTTCAAAAGCTGGTTCTCGGTGCGCGGAGGCCTTGGTTTGAGACGGAAAGCCACAGACTTGCTTAAAGTTGGTCGCGGCCTCTGTTCCAGGTCACCTCGACCTCCTCGGATGTTTTATTAAAAATTTAAAAACTGAAGTCTTTCTTGGCGAAAGCAGCCAGAGCCTTTGCTGCGTCGCTCCGCATTGTGGTCAGGTGCATCCTGTTTGCTTCAACTATCCTTGAGACGTTTCAAGTCCACTGGCAGCAAACTGAACGAGCGGGACATAGCTTAGAAAGGCGCACGCCTGTGTAACGTCCCACAGCTCACACTCTATGTCAGGACGACGAAGCCAAAATTGGTGTCAGGGTATAAAACCATTTCTTCATTGCAGCGGTGTAAACTGACCCGTCTCATCTCAGCTGATGGCATCGCCTGTGATTCAACTTGTCAAGTGAAAGTTGCCGGTTTTACAAGAGTAGGCACTTTATCAACAGCCAATCAGCTCCCAGCCAAATCAGCCAGTCAGATAAAAACAGCCAGCTGGTCGAGATGGTGGAGTTCTGGACACACAATGAACATTGCAAGTTTCAGCTTGTCTTGTCGTGAATATTTGGCGTAAAGTGGCAGCTTCTCTGCAGAGATAAGGACGGCCATCTCAGCATCATCAGTCAGATCTTTACGGCAGAGTGGCGAGATGGACGCTTTCACTCCGAGAATAGAAGGGAAGATATGATCTGGTCTGATGAAACCAACACTGAAACCCTAAACACTACATCACTTGCCACTTTTAAGATATTCCTCCACCACAGGCTATGATCGCAGGGATGTGGGCAAAGTAAGAGAAAAGACAAACAAATGCATTCAAACATCAAACACACTCTCATTCATTGGTTTGTCTTTCACATTTCTTCCAATCTCTGTTTTTGTCCCTGCAACATCAAGGGGACTGGATCTGAATATCAAACAGCGTTTGTTGCTGTGTGTGTGTGTGTGTGTGTGTGTGTGCACAGGGTGACCTGCTGTGCGATCCAGCGGCACCGGGAGTCTCCTCACTCTGCGTTCTCCTCAGGTTGGGTCTGTCTGACTGAAGTACCTCTGCAACGACACACAACATCGTCACTGTACAGACGTCAGCTGGAGGGGTATGCGCAACATCCCCACGTGTCGGCAAACAGAGATCACGTCCGTGTTGGAAATTTTCAATAACGGGAAGAGGAGAAGACGTGGTGGCGCATCTGCATGAATGAAATGTAGAAGAATCCCGGCTGTTACTCTCACCTGGGAAAGTTTTTTTTTTCAGTGAATAATTCTGCAGTATGCACAACATCACATGACACATCAACATGACAGCATCTGAGCGAAAAAGGAGCAAAAGTGCATGACGTTCGTGATTCTTTCATATTCGTGCTGCACTATATTTCAACTCTATTATGAACCAGGCTTGAACCTTACACACTACAATGAATCGGAATATTCTGAATAAGGATCTGTGGTCACATGTGCAGGAAAGCCATTGCACGTAGTAATAGAGATCACGGTGTTTCCAAATATACCAAATATGTCAGGCTACATTTTGGGGAACTGTGCATAAAATACTGCATGACATCTACTGCATATAACAGCATCATGGGAAATGTTGCTGATTTGGATTAAGATGGTTTTAAGCAATAATAATAAATAAAATAAAAGTAATAAATAAAAGTTAATTAATAAAAGTAAAAAAAAAAAAAAAACTGTATCATAAAAGAAGACTCCTCTGATGTAGGATTACAGTCCTATTACAGCTCTCCAGGACTTTCCAGGCCTGTTTGTAAACCAACCTTACCCACAATGCAACTTGACCACCACCACGCCATGATTTGATCAAAGATTTGGTTGTATAATGCTAGCAGGGCTACTGCAGCCTGGAACCTACATCTAATCTTTGAGATATTGGAAAATTTGAACATTTATTGAAATGAAACCATGGAAGAACTTCAGAGGGAGAGACAACATCCATTGTGTGAAATCTTCTTAAAAGGAGCTGGTAAATAAATAAATAAATAGGGTGTAGTAGAAAGTACAACATTTCACACGCTGTGATGTGTAAAACTGTGTGAGGCTCTCCTTTCAATCCACTCCTTTTTCTTTGCAGGGCACCTTTTGTGCGGCACGTTACACTTACACCCTTACAAACCCTCATCATCACACACGGCTCATGAACTGCAGCGTCCCCAGTTTGAGTCCAGTCAGGGACTCAGGTCTCTCCCTCTCTCCATCTACATCCCGATAGAAACATAGTTTTCACAAAAAACTACAGTCGCTCGCCAATGGAACCACTAATCAAATGAGAATATATTAAAGAAAAACCTGTCATTGGTGAGTTTTTTCTCCTGAATGTCAAACGTTGTTTTTTTTTAAACCACGCTATCTGTGGCTGCTCCTCTGGTTGACACAAAGCTTTCTTGTTCCCCTGCCAGCGGCATCACTTCCTGTCTGTCTCCCTGGAGGTTCCGTCGTTACATTACTGTCGCACTTTGAACAGCGCTAAGGTTTCTGCCCCTCTCCAGAGCTGTGCCGAGAAATGAGAAAGGGCTTAGCCGCTTTGTGTTCATTGAAAAAAAAAAAAAAAAAAAAAAGCCAGAATAATCAGATCCATATAGACTTGAAACATGTGGCAATGGAAGTACAGTTGGTGGTTTAATAGAGACCATTCATCCTTGTCTGTGCTGTGTAGTCTGAGCTGGTGTGTGTGTGTGTGTGTGTGTGTGTGTGTGCGTGGCAGTGGTATGTGGTCCTGGTGGTGCGAGGGAATGTGTGACTATATGCTCGCCTGTGACTGAAAACCGCAGACCTATAACATGCCTTTCATTAACACTCACTTTCTCCTTCACACACACACACACACACACACACCTTACTGAGTGCGAGACTCCCACACCAGAGGCATAACAGCCTCAAACAGTGCTGGTGTTTACGTGCATATATATTCTGCTATCTAAAGCAAAGCAAACAGGTAATCTCTCTCTCAGTGACTCACTCGCTCGCTCTGTCCCTCGCACACACACACACACACACACACACACACACACAGATGCTGTTTTGTGGCTATGAAAGGGCTTCTTGTGGGCACACCCGATGGACATACAGAAAAATAAACAGTGGGCTTGAGGAGAAACCATTTTGTCACAGCCTGCTCACTGAGCACCCCCCCCATGGCACAAGTCTAATTACTGGTAGGGTGTGTGTCTGTATGCGTGTAAAACACAATTTCCACTCCGACAACCATCTGAAGACACAAAAACACGTCAACTAAAAAAAACCAAAAACCCAGTTCAGCTCAGACGCTGCGGTGAAACACTGTCACCACTCGTTAACTGATCAGTTATCCTTCTGATGAATCCTGTCACAACTTCTTCCATAAAATGTCACAAAAACATTTTGAAAGAAACGCTCCAAGGTTGCATCTTCAGTCGAGAGCGTTTGGCTCTTTTTTGCGTTAAGAATGAATCGCTGATCAGAAGCTGAAGTATGCGCCGGTTCCTCTGTTGCACTGCAGGTATTTCTAAGGCTTCTTGAGTCGCTTTTATTAAAAACGTTTTTTGCTGATGCTGTAACGACATCAAGTACAGCAGCCAAGTTAAATGGGCACAGAAACAGACTCGTGACAAAGAGTACACTGTAAAATTTATGGCAACTGATGGTTTTCATAAGTCAAAAAATTACACTATATTACTTTATTTATTAGATGCTAGATGTATATTTAATTACGCTATGCTTATATACAGTATATATGGCATATTGCATAGTTTAATATTGATATATGCAAATATTTACTGTAAAATAAAATTTTCATTCACTGTACTCCCTTGGAATTAAGTGAATGGAACTTAAAAGAATAATTCTAGGAGTCCAACAACAGACCTGTCCATTGACCATCACCTGAGCCACAATAATTCAAAGATCATTAATGACTTGCTTTTACTGTACTTCATTGTTTTTTGTGAGTGGATGGATGCACCACACATAAGAATGGTCAGAAATAATAATTTTCCCCTGAAAAATGACTCCGCCCAAGTCAAAATGTTGCATCTGTGTAAAAATGAGCATAACCATAACTGCAGAGAAAAATACAGAGCAATCGCGTCGGCGTCGCACGCGATCCTGTTGTAAATATCGAAGAAGTCGTACGTAGTTCCTGGGGGGCGTGGGTCTAGTTTCAGACAGCTGTTATTAGCTCCAACCTTCCACCTTTCCAAAAGTAAAACAATTACCTGTAGCAACTAAACTGGAACACTGCAATCTTTGGATTTTGACCTGTATTACATGTTTATGTGTCTTTCTTACTACAGAGATACACTTATATACTGTTAGCTATCCTTTTAATATCACTGATAGTAGGAGAGCTTTGTGGATCACTGAGCGACAGTGCTTCATGGCAACACTGAAATTTGAAACGATTTTTTACATCGACGTGATGCACGCCGTCATTTTAGGGAAAATTCAACATTACAGCGCAGTCCTTTTAATCCGCGAACAGTGTCTCGGTTGAGTTTGTGGATATTTACTGTATGACACTGTATCCTTCTTATTTTGATAAGAAACTCCATCCCTTCATCGGGGACACCTCCAGTGAGTGATGTGCGACCAGAAACAGCACCTCTTTCATTCAGCGGCAACACTGCGTTTCTGTGTGCTTCGTACACTCAACACTTCTTTGGCACATACACACTGTGAATGTACAGATTGTAGCATGACTCGTCCAGGATAATGATTGTCAGTCACTAGTGTGGTGGTGTACATGTGGCTTCTGCTTGTGTTGGATGGGAAGTTGAGTGTTGAGTGTGTATATGAGTGTGTGACATTTACCAAGTAGTGAAATCTTTCTGCTCTGGCTTCTGTTCCCCCCCCCATCTTTCAATACCAGGGTTTGTTTATGAAGCCCACTTTGTGTGTGCATGTGTGTCTGTGAATATGTGTGTGTGCGCGCATCTGCGAGTTAGAAATGCTGCCAGGGGAAATTAGTTTAAAAAAAAAAAAACCCAACAAGCGGTGCGTTCAGAGCGAGAAAACAGAGCACCTTAACACCACCAGAAGGTAGCATACACCAACCTTTCTGCACTGCCTACACACACACACACACAGACACACACACACACACACACACACACACTGCAGAATGTAAAACACATACATGCACACATACAGACAAACAAAGAGCACAATCACATGATAAAATCTACACTACAAAACCATCAAAAAAACAAAAACAAAACTCACACACACATACAAATTAGTGCTTCAACTTGAAACCCTGGTTTAAGAGGGCACACTTCAGCCCTCTGTTCATTGACCTCTCCTCCCCCCCAAAAACTGCCTACACACACACACACACACACACACACACACACACACACACACACACGACTTCTGTCATCTCTGCCCCTGCAAGCCAGGGGAGGAAACCCCCCCTCTCCAACCACCACCACCACCGCGCACAGGATCACAGGAGGCGATTGTGCTGCCGAGCTGCAAGCAATGAGACCCAATTACGCAATTCTGAGAAACAAATTAGACAAAAGCACTCCTGATGTCTGCCATTATGTGGAATGTGGTGAAATCTCCAAACAACAGGCCTCACTAAAAAAACTGGGGGATGTGCCCTTTTTATTGGCTTAACGGACGAGCGACACCTGGAGCTGCAGCGGCTTAGCTTAGGTTAGCTTAGCTTAGCTTCGCGTACAGACAATAAAAAGGGGGAAAACAACCCACCAGTCTGTCCAAAGGCAACAAAATCTTGCTCACCAATACACACACTGTAGCTTGTTTGTTTAGTGTATATACTTTTATGCCAGTTTTTCTTGCAAGTGTCTTACCTCAGCCTAAATCTATGTCCAAACCCTAAATTAGCCTCCTTCATAAGCGAGGACATGAGAAATAGTCCCCCCTTTACAGGATATTTTCCCCATCCCACTGTCCTTGTGAAGACGTGTGCTATGATAGCGCACAAAACACACGACACACCTCCTCTTAACCTTTCTTCACATCTCCGCAGTCACAAAGACACACATTTATACAGCCCATGCTGTGGCAGGCCTTGGCCCTTACTGCCGACCCTGTGTTCATTCAGCAGAATACACTGTGAGCTCTGTGTGGCGCGCTATGAAAAGCCTTGTGTGTGTGTGTGTGTGTGTGTGTGTGTACAGAGCGAGGAGATGGACACACGGATCTGGCTATGGTTTTAAGCACAGCTTAATGACTGTGTATTTGTTAAAAAAGACACCTAGTCTTTGGTTCCAAACCATAGAGGAAGGTAAAATGTTAGCGTAATGTCAGGAGGCGGAAAATACTGCTGACCCAGAGTCAATAAGTCTGTGGAGGGGTTGAAATTCTTCCTCTGAGGCCTATGAAATGACTTCCTATTGGTTTGGGAGTAGCAACGCATACGCGCTGAGATTAAGTGTTCTCTGATGTCAGTGTTTGAGCGCGACGGATCCGAGCTGGTGAAGGCTGATATGGCAGAAACACCGCTGCTGTACACGGTCAATATTTTCTGCTCCTATTAAGATCCTTTAAGTTTTACAGTACTCTCGACATGTTGTTGTTGGCGGAACAGAATACCTTCTGACACAGCGTCTAAACATCATCCAAACTCTCTGCTGAGAGCCAGACTTTGCTGGAACAAATAAACGCATGTATATGCTAAACATAAGCCTTGAGCAAACCAGGTTCTGCTGGTGTCAGGTTTGACACAGTGCAGCAAAGAAATCCAACTGGAGAAGTGTTATCTTTCACTGCTTTCCATTCGTACGTTTAAAGCAGGTAAAACTTAAATTAAAAGGGTAACGTAACAGTGAGAAATCGGAGCTGACCCCTGTTGCGCTTTCTGGGGTTAAAACAGCAAAAGCGCAATCAGACTTTAATTTGAGCGCGTGAGACACGTCGGACTTTTGCTGATGAGCAGAGCCCTGAGGTGTGAGAGTGATGGCTGGGCAGATCAGACATACGCTGCAGGCTGACAATATGCAGAGCTGTGTGACAAGCTGACAAGGGGCAGGTAAGTGGAAAGTTGTTGAGATTGACGAGTGCTGGCGTAGGGTGAAGTAGCTCAATCGCTTGTGTCCTGGAGAGGACTGAGGGACATTCTTCTCTTAGTAAAGGTAAAAAGGTTATCAACATAGTTCTGGTTCTCTGAGTCTGGATTTTTGGTACTGACAATAAAAAAAATGCACCCACAGTATAGTGGGGGAAAAGTATTACCTTAGCCTTATTATGTTGTATATATTATAATGTAAAATAATGGTTTTTTTGTAAATTCTTTTTGAACAAAGCCAAATTACACTGACCATTTATTTAAGCAATAAAAGGGGAAAACATCCGAGGGGGTGAATATTTTTTATGAGCGATGTTATGGAGTGATATGTGGTGATACCAAGCTATCTGGAACAATATTTACCATGTTGATGTGTCATCAACATGGTACGGCTGAGTACAGCATTTTGCTCTGTCTTAGGGGACCGTGGTGCTCGGAGATGTCCTTGCAACCCGTGCGGCAAATCTGCTGAGCTGCAAGCAGGTCGTGGATGCATGCTTCTCAGTTTTAGATGGTCACTTCATCATAAACCATTGTTGGCTTTTATGGATTTACAGTGGAGATGGCCTTTTTTATGGGTGAGGCCTGTTTACATAATTTAGATTGCATTTAACATTTTGTGTCACGTCTGAATCAGCACGGTGCTTTTGACCTGCCAACATTTCTGTGTCAAATTAGCACAGGTCTCAACTGAAAGCCAGTCACTGTTATGAATGAAATTTGATATTTAATATTTATCTTTTATCCACAAAAGGAAATAAAGTCAATTAAATGACAGTTTTGAAGTGCAGGGATCTAGCTTCTTATATCAGATCAGACTATAAAAACTGTTTTCTGAGCATCAAGAGAAAAAGAGGTGAAAAAACAAACAACAGTAATAATCTGACAACAGTCTGTCTCCATACAGTCTGTGTTCACTCACGCCAACTGTATGGATGAACTGATTAATATTAAATTTAAACTCGGGATGCATCATTTTTTACATCAATGCATATGTACAGTCAGATATATTCATATATAATTATTAGTAGAGGTCCAAGCCTTCATTGTTTAGAAATGTGACCAATAAGTTTGTATTTAGAGTGATTGCTCCTGTCAGTCAGTGGCCCAGTCTCTCCTCAGGTCTCTCACAAGTCTTATGTGAGGTGAAGGTGTGCCACAGATTATCAGATTATCACAGAGGAGGAAGAGCTACAAATCCAGTGTATGGCAACACATCACATTCTTTTTCAACTTGACAACATGCACGCAATTTGCAAAATATGCTGTTCTAAAGTCCAGAAAGAGCAGCACTGCTGAGTCAGCCTACCTGCTGAGAGTGTAAACACATCTGTCTGCTTATTGTGCAATGTGCAATCACACTGCACAATAAACCTTTGTTAATCCTGAGCATCCTTTAATTGTTTGACTGCTTATCGTGTGAGGTTGTTAAAGTTTAACTGCAGAACTGCTGGTTTGATTTGAGCTTTTTTTTTTGCAAGTGTTTTTTAGAAGTCCAAAAGAAAAAGAACAAATAAGACGCTTATTGGTTGTCAGGAATAGAGACACAAATATGTGAAGTAAATATTACATTTTTTTTGGTTAATTTGGGATTTGATGAAGAAGAATCAAAGTATCTGTACCAGGTTGAACTATGCAGCGTCACATGTATCGTGTGGACTCACACTGCATTGCAGTGGTGGTGGATCAGGCATCACATTAGTAGTCTTTAATGTATCAGATTGTAGAGGAGCATGGCATCATACTCAGCGATGGGGATGAACATAACCCTACACACACACACACACACAGATCCCCTTCAAGGTCACTTCTGCGTTGACAGTAGAACTCACAGCACACACACACACACACACACACACACACACACACACACACACAGCCAGGGACTCAGTCATGGTCCAGCGGTGCTGAAGGATTAACTTCAATGAATCCAGTGTTTTCTGCTGCTTACACCAAGTACAGTTACACAGATATACAGTTTGCACTCGTTAATAGTGCACAATGAATTTGATGTTTTACGAGGGTTGGGAGAGAAAATCGATACAGCATAGTCCTGCTATGCTTGACTTTTTGACACACAGACACCCAGTATCCATCTTTTATGGTATAAAGTCACTGAAGGGGCTGCATCACCTTTTTTTTGTCCAGTGTACAGTGTGTACACTGAAAAATCCTATTGTGCAGCAATTAAATCAACTGGAGGTCAGACAAACGGACTGACAACTTCATTTTAGCAGATAAAACAGATGATGACAAAGTTCTCCTTTGGGGACCTCGCTTGCAGTTGAAAAAGGTAATAAATGGCATCGCGGTCCACGGATTTACAGTTTAAAGTTTGACTGCAACACAACATTAGAAACAATGAAATCTCAGCTTTAAAAGAATCAAATTAAAACCTAACAAGGTTCCCTGCACAACCCTGTCACCACATAAATAATCCACCAAAGAGAAAGACGGGCTCAAAAACGATGAGTTCAAAGCGACGTTTTTTTGTTTTTTTTCCGACACTCGCTCCCAGGGCGCGCAGACACACAAACATCTTACTGTACAAACAGATGCATGCGTGTGGTTGCTGGCAACATCAAGACCCATTTAAAAGAGAGACGGGAGGGGAAAGAGTGAGGGAAGGGGAAAGGGATTAGTATGTTGCCGTGTTCCGTGCTAATATGATGTCTGGGACTGTGTGGGAAAACAGCGTGTGCATGTTCACTTCAACACGTCTCAGGCTGAGGAACCTCCCTGAACATGACATGTTAAATGTGCTCGTCGGCTTCACGTGGATTCAAACGGATCTTGATCTGAGTTTTCCCAACGCGAACTCAGATTTGGGATCATCATTTTGTCTTTAAGGCAGTAATGTTATTTCTGCTGCTGCTCTTTGTGTTTTTCCACATTTTACCCCAAACTGTCGGTTTTGTTATCTTATTTATCTCTTCCTCACCGTTGGACTTTTCTCTTCTTTAAGACGGTTCCGTCTTGCCGTTCCTCTCAGAGGACTTAGGGGTCCAGTAACACAACATGTTTCACACTACATCCTCGGTGCGAGTGCTTCTCTAGGTGCTCCTCTGTACATTTCTGTGTTATTACCTTCACTTTTCTGTGTGAAAGTGAGCGTGTGCGAGTGTGCGTGTGTGTGTATGTGTGTGTGGTAAAGGCGGGACTCACTGTCGGCTGCCGCGCTGCCATTGGGCAGTGAGCCCAGATCAACAACCATGCCGTCCAGACAGACGTTGAGCTCGCCTCCCGCTACAACCAAGCCTTTGTTCTCCGTCTGCAGCACCAGACTCAGCTGGACGTTCTCCACTAGAGGGGGGGGGGCACAGAGACAGAGTGAGAGGACAGCGGTGAGGGAGGAGGCTTGACAGGGAAAAATCGAACGGCCGCCGTTATTGCTCTGAAATGAGAAAACAGCGGGAAGCCCACAGCGTCTTGTCTTCCAGCCTCCCTGCTGGGACACTGATCGCGAAGAGTGAAGAGCTGAGGAACAGCTGACCTGTGTGAACGCCGCTGCCGTGCTTTACTTTAGCCGGGCTGCAGGCGCACACGTGACACTCGCGTGTCAAGAAGCGAAAAGCACCTCACTGACTGGAGACTAAACTGTTGCGCAGCCCGGGCAGGTGCTGCCAGATGACACCGAACGCTCGGCCAGATGTAACTGATTCCATGATCAGACGGTGGCTGATTTTGCGGCAGCTATAGCCGATACAGTATTTTCGCGATAACAATGTCTCAGATGAGCACGATCACGACACGTGACGGGGGTCTCACTCGTAGCGACGGACCCCCAGAGAATTATCTCCTGAATCGACGGCTCCCCGCGGCTCCGCGGAGCTGCGTGCTCGTTCAGCTCACTGATTGGCTGCGGGGCAAATCTACCAATTTGGGTTCACTTCCTCCGTCCTCATAGCGTCATCTGTGGCTGCAAGCAAGGCGGCTGCTTCCAGACAGACACGGTGAGCGAATGCTGGCCCGCGCTCACTCGCGACGGCTCAGTCGGTCCTGCCTTTATTTCAGCTCTCTCAACACCTGCTCATCCAATCGACGTCAAACTTGGCAGGTTTCCGTCTGAGGACAGGAGGAGGTGTGGAGTCGTTTGGATGAGCTTCTGCAGGAAACTGACAGACAGGACATCCTTTCATATTCAGTGGAAACGCGATATTTAAACGCTTTTCAGGATGTGACTGACAAATGCAGCCTATCTCAGTTTTTGAAGATAACCGGTGGATACCTATAATCCATATTATTATTGGCTGGACAACACAGGAAGGAGAAGTAAATATATTTTCTGAGGTCACTTCCGGTATATGGATATACTGACCATACTGTTAGCGTGGCACCTTGTGTAACAGCTGTCCATCGCGTCTTTTAGAGGAAGCCTCACAACTTGTGCTGTAAAACTGTAAAAGTGATTTGCTTCCTGGTGAAGAACTCAGAAATATTTGACTTTCTGGAGTTTACGAGGAGCGCCTGAACGCCCCCTCGGCTGCTGGTGTCAGCGAGCCCGGGAGAGAACGCTGCGCTGGAACAGCTTTACACCCACCTGACACATGTCCTGAGGGAGTTCACCCTGAAGCAGCAGTCATGTGATTTCAAACTGATTTTACACTTCATTATTTGTCATGGCTTAGTCAAACATACACTGCTCTGCCAAAACATTCAAACATTTTAATGTTGTGACTGATCGCTGTGACTAATTATTGAACAAAATGCTTACTAGACTTCAGCAGCACAGCAGAAGAGGAAGAGTTGTATTACAGTGTTTCAGTCTCCTGTCTGATTTTCTTTTTGCCCTCTTAACTTATTCTCTCTCCTTTAATTCTGTGCTTGAAAATCATTTCTGTATATTATAATGGCTTTAAGTTTTGCGTGTGCGTGCGTGTGCGTGTCCTTACTCTTGCCATGGTGCGTGCGCAGTGTTTCCAGGAGGTCGATGGTGGCGCTGCCCAACAGCTCCTTCCTCAGGGTGTGGCAGCTCCACAGCTTCAGGTCCAGGCGACTCTGAGGCGTCACATTGCTGCCGAAACACGAGGCGCACGTGAGCGCGCACGCTACCGCGCTTCATTAAATACACAACAAGTATGCATCGCTGTAATAATGTGCGAATGTGCGTTTGCGTTATGTTGGCCGTGTCATAGCCCGCTCTGCTACAGTGAACGCTTTCCTTCATGGCTGCGTCGCCACACAACAACCACGCGGCAGCTGTGCTCGCAGGACGGTATAAAAGCGAGTGTGTGGGTAAGCGGTGTGCTCACAGGGTGAGGTCTTCATTCCACTGCAGCTCGAGGTGGCCGCTGCGTTTGCCCGTTTTTTTGGTCTCGCTGGTCAGGCCGTCAGCAGTCACCTCGACGAAGGAGCTGAGCCGAGAGTGGCGGTTTGGCAGCTTGGGGGACTGGGGCTTCGCTGAAACCACTGCGCGCACGCAAAAAAAAAAAAAACACACACACACAGAAAGACATTAAAAGCAGTTATACAGGAGTGTGTGGGGATTCAAGTTGTTCTTTTTGTATCACTAGTTCATCTGTACAAAAGGAGGAAAAATGCAGACTCTCAACAGTGCCGCACGGAAGAAAGTAGAATGAATGGAGGCTCCAGTAAACGCAGCGTGACCGCGGCCACGCTCCAACCACAGCAAGGAAGTGGATTTGCGTTTCGTGCGTTTCTTTGAGGCGAAAGGTTTGGCTTTCATGCGGAACCATACCACAGCTCTGGTTTCTAAACAGAAGGCCCTTAATGTACACTGCGTGAAACAAACACGGAGCAGCGTCCTCACCTGCAGAGAGAGATGCGTTACTCTGGAAGAAACCCAGATTTCTCTCAACTCCATCCACGTCCATACTCTCGCTTTTTCTATTTTCTCAGGCTTACGATTAGTGACCGGGTGCATGTGCTGTAAAGATCACCATTTATTCCTTTCTCACGTGTTTGACCTCACTTCCTCATCGCTGAGGTTCACTCCTCGTCACTCCTCGCCGACCTGGCCGAGATCTCCTGCTCTCCCTCTCGCTCGCCTTTTTCTCCTTCACAGCTCCATGCATCAAAGCCCCCCGCCCCCGTGTGTGTGTGTGGGAATTGGGAAGTTCGTTTGAGTTTGAAGAATAAATCTTTGAGGCTTTGAAGAATCCCGCCACCGTTTCAGGTTCCTGAGCCATCCAGCCCCACGATGACAGTTAACCCTTTCCTCTGAGCCTCCGACCTCGCAGGGTCAACGTGGACTCCTCGTCACCGGGCGGATGTTTGCAGATACATTCTAACAGACAATCATCTCTGTAACACACAATCACAATCTACGGTCCGAGTTGCAAATGGGCTCATTACTTTCCAAATGGTCGCGTGCGCCGGTGTCCGCAGCTTTGAACGTCACCGCGTCCTCAGCTGGACGCAGCGTGACGCCTCGCTCACATCTTTCCATCATTTGCTTTCATCGCGATTGTTCCACTGCTCCAACGCGTCACTCGGTGGAAACTCTTCATGTTTTCCTCAATTATTCTGTCAGTTCGCGAACGCAGCATGGACCCACATTATTATGGCAGATGCCCGTGCAGTCGGTACCACAGTAACGCGTCCTGCTCTCCGTGATTCGCTCGAAACGCGGATCGTGAAGGCCTTACGGAACGCTCAGTGACTGAGGTGTTACTAACTGAATTAACTTTATACTCGCACTTCATGGAGGAGATGGAACCATAAGGATTCTGAAGATACAGATGTTTGCTTCTGGTGGCAAGTATACAAGAAGTCAGGATTACTTCAAGTTTGATACTTACAGTAGTATTATATAATAAGCCAACCGCTGATCATCAGTCAGACTACAGTTCTGAACACAGAGACAGCGTTATTTGTCATTTTCTGAGACCTTTCTCCGGCTGCGTGTTCATTTCCATGTCCATAAACAGTTGGATTTGTTTTCCATGTAGTTCACGTTGCCACTTCTCCCAAGTGAACACACAACAGACTCAAAAACTTGCTTAGAGTAAATACGTTGCACGGTTTAGGGACAGAAAGTGTGTGTTGCGGACAGGCCAAGCAAGCGGAGAAAAACATAAACGTCGCCCTCTAGTGGCAGAAAGAAAAAACGTCTGCGGTCTCTTTCATTTATATTTATGAGGCTGGGGTCGAGGAAAATAATAATGTGGACTCGATGTTGAAACACAAAGCCGGCGGCTGAGGAAGCGGCAAACGGACGCTGGAGGGCAGCGTTCACACTGCTCCGGGTTCCTCCACAGCCTAAAGAACAGGACGGCTCGTCAGGTTGTCCGCACCATAATTCAGTTTCCCCACCAGCCGGGCTACAACCACCTCCACGGAGCAAGTTGTGCAACTGCTTGAGTTACAGCGTGTGAAAATGAAACTTCTGGCTGAAACCCTCTGACCTTCTCTGAACACACCTGGAGTCTGCGGCCTGGCTTAGACGGGCTTAGCGGCTTTGGATGCTGGCGAGCCTGCCGAGAACCCTGTCGCAGCGCGCGTCAGTCATACGAACCACGCGCCAGCCCGGCAGGGTGACGGGCATGAGTAGACGCTGACAGAGAGAGGGGGCTCCTGTCTGTCCATCCTCCCCTCACAGATGAGATATTCACCCATACAACAAGCTCCGGCCGCCGGACGCACTCACGACCCTCCGAGGGGGGCGGGAGGAAGTGACGTGGCGAGGCGGGAAAGAGCCAGAGACGCGGGAGTCAAACGCAGTATTATTCACGGATGTACCCATACCTGTTATGATAACATGCTCTTATCACCATTATGGGTCAACCAGTCAGTCTGAGACAGATCTTTTCCATTTTTATAAAGAGTCTGACTCCTGTGCTTTTTCTGAAAGATGATGTGCATCTCAGAAAATTAGGATGTCACAAATGTCCAGTGTTTTTCATTCAAAAAGGTAAACTTTCATATAGTCTGTAAAGTTCTATGAAGTGAATTGTTTCAAGCCTCATGAAAAAAGGATTTCCGACACAGAAATGTCCAACCTGTGACAGGTGTGTTCATGTCTACACTCAGTACTTGGTTTGGGCTCCTTTACCACCAACGACTGCATCAACAATTCTTAAAATATTCACCTTTTTCACCATATTCATCTTTTTTGAGATGCACTATTATGATATTCACTCCCCGACTCAGTTATCAAGGCTTTATCACTGTACGTGAGTCTCCTGTTTTTCTTGTAAGACTCAACTTGAATGAATTTGTTGTGTGCATCCTCGTCCCGGGTCAGATAGAAAGTCCGAGCAGCCCCGCCTCTGCCTGCCTTTCGCTGCCGACGACGCCGCCGGGCGGACTGCAGCGCCGGAGCCCGGAGCGTCAGGGCAGCGCACCTTTCACGCGCAGTTAGTTGGATGCGCCATCACATATTCCACATGCAGCGGACGCAAAGCGACATTAGCACTCATGTGGAGTCGCGGCGGCCACATGACAAATGACAAGTCCAACCTTCGCCCTGCCTGGTCTCTATCAGCTCCTGAAGACGGACCAGACTCTGCAGCTGCCAAATGCTCCTGTAGTAGAAGCCACAACATCGGTGGTTTAGAATACCTCACACAACCTACAGTCCCACTGCAGCCGTCACAACGTGGTACGGGAGCATCGTCTGGTTCGCTCATGTTAGGTCAGCTGGGCAAATGTTTCCACAGACTGGAGCGTCTTGTGAACATCAGGAGAGATTAACTTGGCTTTGCGATGTTCCGTCTGCCCCTAACATGAGCCGCTTAAATCCGCCTCCGTCTTTTTCCTGGTGACTCTCCCTCTCCTCAGGCGCACACGGGGAGCTTCTCTCTCCCGCCCCAGCGCGTGCATGATGCATGCCTCAACTTCCTGCCTCCGTCTTTTCAAATCAAACAAGCCACTTCGCGACCTTCCGTGGAATTCCCAAGCAGTGCCGGTAACAAGGACAGCAAAGCATACAGCGGAAACACTGAATAATCTAGAAGACCAACATGGAATATTTTCATCACCGCTCTGCATTCTCACTCAGTACATTCCCACTACACTTCCTGTTTTTAAGACACTCTTACTTGGATGGCTTATGTGTTTGCGACGCTCGATTTGTGGTGATGAAAATTAATCAGAAACCATGACAGAGAGATGCACAATTATTTGCAGTGTTGCTTCGCAGACCGGACGGTAAGTGATGAATCCAGTTGTGCGCCACCTTGTGCGTCTCGGGTCTCAGTGTTAGCCTGTTCAGACTAGTGACTTGTTTGGATTGTTAAAGGTTCGTGGGAACACAAGAGTCCCACCAGCAGGAAATCAGAACCGAGAAATAAAACTCAAGCATCGTGGCTTCTAGTGTAAATATAAACCGGATAACAATCACCAGAAAACTGACTGTAGTCTGCTAAAGAGCGATGAGTGCTATTGACAGCACGGCACAGTGGACGCCTCAGGTCATACAGTTAAACAGTAAACAGTTCAGCAGTTAAAACAGAGCATATACAAACATTTAACTGACACATTCATTTTATGAATGCTGTAAAACTGCTACACACCCTGTCTGCACAGAGAACACAACAGTGTCAATCAGTAATCAGCCCAAAACTGAAACGCACAATGCAGACTGGGAGGTATCAGGTGAACCTATTGCTCTCAAAGGAAGGAAAGAAGTGACAAAAAAAAGGAGAGGTACCCTACGGAAATGAGTCATCTAACACAATCTCAAATTCTCCTTTTTTGTCCTCATTTTGGAAGGACACATCATCTCATTATTCGTATTAGTATGTTTCATTTAGTAAATGGAATCACCAAAACAAAACAAACAACAAAAAAAAAGATAATTACCTTTCAAGATCAGCTGAGACTTTTCAGTGGTCTGGGCACCAGCGGGTCTGCTCACACTGGCAGCTGCCATGACATCACAGCTCTGAAACAAGCGCAAACACACAGAATATTACAACATGCCGTCATTGCATCGCAGCACTTTAACCAACTTCCTGGCGAGGTGCACGACTGTCGTATTTAGCAGCGTGACGGAACACGTTTCGGCAACGACGGGGTTTGGCCCCGTCGGGCAGAGTGAAAGCCAAGACTTCCATCAGACCTCATCAACATCACCTTGAGCAAAGTCAGAGATGGAGCCTGCAGGGTTTAATGCAATCAGCTGCATATGCAAGGGCACCACACAGCAAAACTGGACTCCAGGCTGAAGCTACTGCTTAGAGTGATCCCTTACTGTACACAATATGAAAAGACCCTAACCCTAGAACTGCTTTGTGGAGCATCACGTTATCAGTGTAACGTTTCTTGCTGCAGCACCAAGGTGACTGCTGTTGGGATCTCAGCGGGAGAGCGGGACACAACGCGCTGATGCGTGGCCAGATGTGGCCCGGCCACGATCACAGCGGATCATTAGGTGCGGTATTAACCGAACGGCCACCTGAGGTCCGTCCCCGGGCTGCGGACAAACAGACGACAACCGTCACAACAGGAGAGCACGGCATCTCCCGTCAACCTGTGAATCAAACTGACCGGCTACGCAGCGTCGGGTACATCCGCTCTCCAGCGCACACTTCCACACTTCTTATAGACTATAAACTAATGATCTCACTGGCTCCCGGCTGAACAGGCTGTATTGAACCCCCGTATTTAAATACCCTTGGCTGCGCACAAAACAAAAACACGGAAGATGATCGAGGCATTATGTGTGCATCGCTGTCAAGCCACGCTAACGCAACGTCCACGCTTCCGGTCATTTTTTCCAAACCCAAACCTCAACTGACAAATGTAGCAACGTTATGACTAATACACTGAACAGGAGGGAATCCACAGACTAAAACTGGGGCGGTTTTCAAAGAAACAATCTAGCATTACATATTGCTCATACAATACCAGGCTTGCTTCGTTAGCACTTTGGCCACTTCGCTGCATTTGTTTTGAAGGTGAAGTCGCTACATGTCCGGTCCGAAGTGGCTAACTGTGGCTTCCTTGATCGAGAAGAAGCTAACCGTTAGCTAGCAGGCTTCGTAGGGGGGTCTCGTAAAAGGACATGGCAATAAAACCTGTTCTAATCTCCTGACAACGAGTAAAGCTGCATTGATAGTTACAAGGTTCATGTCGGAACAGACTCTATCCATTGACACGCTCATAAATTCGGTTTAAATGTAATCTTCCCCTACCTTTTTCAGCTGTGCTCCGTCGCTGTTGCTAACGAACTTTCATTTCCGCCCCAGTGACAATACCACGTGACGCTAGGTATGTTTTTTCCTTCATTGCACAATGGATTGTGGGTCATAAATAATTATAATTTATTTTATAATTAAGTGTCGCTTCACTTTATCATTAAATGAAAAAAATATATCGCTAAATATTTTCTAATTTTAAGCAATTATCAAAACGAGGAATGAAACAAATAATGAACAGGTATCAAGACAATAAAATAAAGTAGCTATAATTGCAACTGTTCTTACGTCTTAAGTATAAAAACACCATTATAAATCTATGAAAATAGGTTTGAAGGTTCAACCCAAAGATGGACTTATGGGTGAACTCATTGATGAACTCAGCCCAAATGTCAGCTTAATGTCTCCATTGATTCATTTGTATTTGGCAGACACACGGCATTGATAGTATTAGCACCTTAATAAGGAAGATTCCATTATGATAACATTGCATTTCATCATAATCGAAGATATTTCATACTAATGAATTTATTCATTAATTTAATTGTGAATTAGCTGGGGCTCTACTGATTAAAATCACGTCCCACAACATCCACAGCTCATCAGCCCACGGACCGTGTATGTCGGGATGACTACGGCTGTTTTAACCGCCGATTCCTTCCGGGAATGTGATGCATTCACTGCCGCACTTTGAACCAACGAGAATCCCTCGTGGAAAGATTCAAATTAAAGGCCTCGCTGGGTGAAATTTAATTTCAAAATGCAACGTTTTTGTGCGATACTAAGGTTACGGGATGCGAATTAGAGCCACGTGGAAAATTCATTTTGGGAAAAGAAATATCAGGAGATTATTTTACAGTACACAATAGATGTTATGAATCGGACAGATGTCATGAACTTCTTTTGGTACCTAACCTATAGCAGCCTATAAACTTTCATTTCATGTTTTTCTTCAACCTTATTATGTTTGCACATTTGATTTTAAGAATTGTCAAAGTGTCAAGGCTACTTAAAATCATTTCAGGAGAACTGTACCACACAGCCTGTAAAAAAAATGCTTATTTTGACTTATGAGCCTAAGGGAGAGTTGTATGGTTTCATTAATAACAGACTGAAGAAGTAGCAAAAACTCCTTGTTTGTTATCTAGTAATATATTATCACAAAATGGTAAGATGCTCTCGGTCACACTTTCTGCTGCCTCCAACATTCATTTAATTTAGTGCAGTGGTCAAAACTAAAAGGTCAGGAAAACTCAGCAGAGAATTACCAATCCACAGTGGTTTCAATCAGACTACAGAAAAGTGTTTAGTAGGTTGGTTTCACTTCCATGCTTTTAATTTGAAGCTTTCCAAGCATCCCTCTGGTATTACTCTGGTTGCCTGTGTCTGACTTCACTCATTCCACAGAGATCATTGAAAGTCCTTTACATAAAGGTCAGCCCTCAGTTCATCAACCCAGAAGGCTGGTATTAGTGCTGTTTTTTGCTTTTTTTTAAACCACCAAGATGATTACACTTTTTCAGTTTGTTAGGTATTTGATCATTTATAGTTTGTAATATAAATTAAAAGTAATCTTAAACTCTAATCCATTACAATAAAGGAAGAATTCTTGAAAAACAGATTTATTTAAATGGCAACATTAACAAAATATGATTAAAGAGTTACACTGATAGCAACAAACCTAAAGTTGGATCATTCTGAGACAGAACTGAGCTTGCACTGCATGCCTTGGCACACCCAGCTTATGTTACACTCACTGCAGGAGCTGGAATAATCAATAAATTCCATAAAACATATTTGGCGGTGTGCCGTGGGACCTCGACAGTGAAGCTAAACTCAGGACTCTGATCGTTACAAAGCTGTGTGAGGGAAAGTCCTGGTCCGTTAGTGAGACACCTCAGTTGATGGTGAGCACGTCACTCTGGATCTCATGGCTCAGCTGGGTCTGCAGGTCACTCAGCTTCTTCTTGAGGACGGCCAGTGCTGACATGACGATGGTCTCTGGTCGCAGAGAGCCACATGACTCAACGTTGTAAAAGAACCTGCGATAAGGGATAGAGTTTTGCCATTTTCATTTCATGTTCACAACACGACATTTACTGTAGAGAAAACCCTTTCCTCACCTTTCTGGTTTTCCATTGGGGTCATAGGGAGCCTGAACCTCATCCTCCTCAATCTCCGAGTATTCACTCTTTGGCCTGGAAGTCAAAGTGTTGTCACTTTAGTCAGGGTATGTTCACGGGCAGTTTGTTTTGGGTTGTGGTGAAGCATTTAATCCTGATGGTGAGCAATACTAGAACAGATAACGCACCACTCCTCAGGTCGTGGGTAGACCGTGTGCCTCAGTGCGTTGTCTGGGTCGTACTCGAAGGACACCCCTGCTGTTGGGTTCCACTTGGCGTGCTCCTTACCGAAGCCTTTCTTGGCGTACGCCCTGAGTCGCAGTTCTTGACCTTTGCGAAGCTTCACCACCAAAATGTCTATGTTGTGTTAGTAAATGACAATGGAGGAAACAGAGAGAGGAAAAATGTTTATGATGTGGTGGAAAAACCAGTAACAGCCAGTGTTTATCCCTCGAGATGACTTTCATCTTACCATCTTGTTCAACATAATCATTGGGATCATTGTCTCGACTCCTGGACGTCACCTGGAAAACCCACATCAAAACACAATCAGCTGCTACGTGTGCTCCCAGTGTCTGTAAGCGGAGAGAAGACTCACCGGGATGACTCTGGGGTTGTTGGACAGAAGGTCGCGTGAGGTGACGTGACGCGTCTGATCTTCAGTGCATCGGACGTCTAGGGTCAGCTCCACAGAACACTCGGTACAGAAGTCATCACAGGTACAGTCCTGCAGGAGGAGAGGAAGCAGGCGGATACAGAGGGAAAAATCATGTCTGCTCTTCAGTTAATGCAGCTGCAACCAAGAACACGCTCTGCAGGAACGTCATAATTATACACCGTTTTTATATGAAACCAGGGTTTCAAGATGCGATAAGAACAGCACAAAACATGTAATATAAATTAAATATGGCAATAAGCAAAAGAGAAATAATAGATTTACTGTAAGAAATAAGAGACATTATATTATAATAAAATATTTTAAAAAAGCAACCCTACTTTAAGAATGGATTTAATGAAGGAACTGAGGATCCCTGGTACTCAATCTGGCAGAATCCAAGCGTAAACCAGTAGTGGTTCATTACCTCACTAATTACTGACACCAGCATACTTACCCTAGAATACTGCATTTTGTCCACAATGTCATCACTTGTGAGAGGTATGAGACCTGACAAACACAGGGGACATCAGTGCACCAGTGACTGTCACATGCCTCAGACCTCTGTTTGTTATTTTGTTATATATATAACAGTGTCATCACAAGTACTGTCATACATACCAACTCTGTGCGCGATGAACTCATCATGCAATACTGATGAATTGGCATCGATCTGGATCCAATCGATTGCTGTAAATAAAGCGATGCAAGTTCAAGTTGTTTGCATGGCGTTTTCGTGGTGTCATTGCTACATGGACTACAATTATACAGTGCTCCAGTGATGCTGATGCAATCACACAACTCTCCGCGACTATCTCTAAGTGTCTTTTTGTGTCTCCGTCATTGTGACGCCCAAAAAAAAACACATACTTCAGGTTGCACGCAAGATACTACATGATTCCCGGCTGATATACTGTAGGTCCATACACTGAGTTTTTTTCCTCTTAATTGATTTATACTCAGGTTGAGTCATAATAATCCCATCATAAGCCTGTATTGTACAACAACAGTCCAGCCCCTTTCACACACACACGATTGCAGATACATGCACCAAAACAAAGTAAATCTAGCCAAACAAGAAGGTACTTTACCTATAGTGGGAACTTCTGACATAAAAACACGGCGGAGAGAATTTGCAACCCTGAAAAGGACAAAGACAGATGCTTTTAGATGTGAACAGAACATGCACTTAATGGATGTATTTACTACATGTTTGTCACTAAGATAGTTACCACAGTGAGGATAACAAGACAACCCGATCACAGAGGGGAAGGTGATGAACAGCATCTGGTTTTAGTCCGATCAAAGTATTTAGTTGCCAGTCCATAATCACCAGATAATCGACAGGCTAATAATCAATAATGATATTGATTCTTTTTGGAGTTAAAAGCAGTTGATGTACATGTTGTACATACTGTATACAAGGGACATGAGGTGAATACATAATCAGTAGGCTTGTAAACATGCAGCACTATTTTTTTTTTTTTTACTGTTCCCTGTTAATTACTTACCTACCTATCATCGATGTTCAAAACGTCAAACGTAATCCTGCTCTTTAATTAACTGTATCATGACCCAGGTTAAAACATTTCTTCACACTGGACCACTGTGGATAATAATCGAATGTAAAATTCCAAGATATTTGACTATTAATGTCATGTAAGAAAAAAATGATGTTTCTTCTTAAAACGCTTCTGCTATCAGTAATGCTTCCTCTGGTGAGCCGGGTTAATATTTAGTCCACAGCTACGGATCGTGCACACACACGAACACACACATTGAAGATACTGAAATAAGACCACATATACAGCTCGCGCCTTTGTGCGGAATTGCATCGTAATGCAGTAATTTAACGTGTAAGATCTCCTAACACGAGTTTGTTTTGGTGCTGAGGAGAATAATGGCTGCTCTCTCCCACAAACACACGCTCCTTGAAAGGACAAACTAGCGCATACTCACGCCAAATCCGTGTTCTCAATGACAAACTTGACATTTTCGTCCGTCAGTTCTGTGATCTTCACCGTCGGCTGGTTAGCATACGGCATTATTGGACTTAATCAAGTCTACAATTAACGTTGTAAACTCGTTCACACGCTCAACCGCTGCTTCTGCTTGAAGGCCTCTGCGGAAATGTTTACCGCCCGCTGATTGGCCAGGACCATTAAACCCGATTAGCGATTGGTCTCAATGAGGCACGGGGGCTGGTCGTATTTTAATATCCGGGTCATAGATCACTGGAAATTCTTTTTTCAAAATAAAAGCGCTGACTATTTTTTGTGGAATGGAAACGTATTTTGGTGATTTTCAGTTGAAAAAAATCGTCGACTTTGTTGTGAATGTATTTCAACATATAGCAAATTTAAAGTCTCTGTGCAGCCTCGATTCGAAATGTACTGTTATACTACTTTTGGTCCAGTTCTTAAATGTAAAGTCTTTTCAGCTGCACCACAGTCATCAGTCACATCATCTGAAATATCATAACTATGATAGGAATCTTCAACAACAGATTCTTATGTGACAAAACCTTCAATCAGACGTTTTTAGTGTTTAAAAGGTAAATGTCTCAGTGAATGGGAGACTGACTGACAATTGTCCTAATTTCCCCAGAGTTTTAAAGACAGTGAACAGATTTATTTCATGATGTAGAATATTTTAATGTAAGAGAACATTGACCCAGTCCTTACACTAATGACTGAATGGATCGTAAAAGAGGTGATATAACTGGGATTCTGATCTTCTTCTCCCAATGTAAACTGGAATCGAAGATAGACTGTGTGAGTGAGGAAATGAAGCTTCTTCAGGCCAAGCAGGGGGAGACAGAGAGGAACTCAGTGAACAGGTCATCTGACTCAGAGATTAAGTGATTGCAACAAACTTTGAGAAGAAGAGTTTTCTCTACTCTTGCCCCCTGAAACAGGGCCCTTAACATGAACTTGCATGAATTCAACCTTCACAGAGGATGACTGATTTCATTTTATTCAGATAATGAAAGACAAATGACAATTTTAAATACAATAATAACTACTTTATTGAAGTCTTATTTAATCCAACTACAAAATGACAGATTTGTGTGTCCTTTTATACATTTTGAAAGAATCTGAGAATGAAACGTCTGGCCTGTGACAAAGGATAGCTTTCTCTTGCTGAATAAAGGTCATTATTCAACACATTCAGAGTCATTTCAATCATTTACAGCTAATCAGAATAAAGAGCAAAAAGAAAAATAAATTGATCTTCAGCTCATGACACAAACTGGTCGTTTATCAGGATCGGTGACTGATAGATGTTTTAATCATCGCCTCTGGTTCATTCCTGTCAGGTTCTTCAGCTGCAAAACACGTGAGCAACATTTCTATCAGTACACTTAAATGTCTTTGCATATTTTTATAATTCCCTTAACTATAATTCTTCATGCACAATTCAATTACTAATATCATCATGTGGGAAGGTTTCAAATTAAGAGCACAGGACTACATGCATAGAGATCAACTAGAGATACAATAGCTAGTTTGCGTGACATTTTGAAAATAAGAAATACTATGAACAAGATCACAGAGGCAAATACTTACTGTTACAGCAGCTCCCATGAGCCCCTGCACCACTGCTTCACCAGTCGACTGCACCTACAGAACAAAGTGGAAGACACAACTTATCACACATGACTGAAGAACTAGCTCATATGTCATCTGACGATTCCATGTTTCACTCTTTTTTTTTTCTACATGTATCAAAGCATATTCATCTTTCATTTTGACATTTTTCTTTGTGTTTGCACTCATATACTTGTTCAGATCTTTCATGTTGTAGATTGCGCTCTATTGTTGCACTCTACCTGTTTGGCTGTGGTGGCCATGTTGACTATGTCCATAATGCGGTTGTCCAGGAAGTTCCAGGTGTCCTGGAAGTCTGGGGAAGAATCCTGCAGCATCACCAGCTCTGTGGTGTTATAGATGCCTGTCAGCGCCGCCCGTTTTGTGTACCAGTTCATCTGCATGAGAAAGCAGTGGCATGGAAAGTTCGTATCGTAAGGTTTTGAAAGAAGCAAGGTGAATTCATTTCTACAGCAGATTTCAACAAATGTTTGCAATACAAAGCACGGAGGGATGCACAAAAAAGTACACCAAAGAGAGCACTGCACAATGTATCCTTCCATCTGAGAGAAAGAAAGGAGTTCATTTTAAAGCTCAGGACAGCAGGACAGCAGGACCGGGCAGCTAAACAGATAAGACACAGTGTCCAGCAGGCGTTCAGTGGACACTGTTTCACAATAAGGGTACTCATATTAAGATATTTCAGAAAGCATTACATGCTTAACTTATGTATACTTACTAGAGATAAAACAGAACTGAAATCATCAGTGTCTTTCTGACCAGTGTGATGAGAACGTATGGTTTAAACCAAAGGCAGTTTCAATTCATTGTTATTTTTTGCTCTGGTTACCAGGCTGGATGTGGATTTAGAGCCATGATGAAACTGTTGACTGGATCTATGATAAGTGCAGTGAAATGCAAGACACAAAATAAGCCACTTCTATGGTGTAAGGGTTGCTGGGGGGGAGGGGAATAACCTGGAAGCTGGCAGGCCGGATTTTGTGGGGGTGGTGATGAAAGGGGGACAGGAAGGTGTGAGCGGCAGGGGAAGAGAGGGATGGAGGGTGACGGGACCCACTCACATCTGTGGACCGGTCTCCAGCGTAGTACCAGATGTCGTCCACCAGGGTGGACAGGTGCTTCAGGCTGTCCGGGATGTTGTGAGGGAGGAGCAGGATGCTCATCGCCTGGGGACGCAGACGCAAAGTTCAGGGTCAAACGTGGCTTCTGCGCTGACATCGTCTCGGTCGTGAGTCATCATCATGCACGCTGTACCTGCGGCCATGTTTCAATGTAGGGGATGTACATTCTCAGTCTGGTCTCCACGGCGTCTCTTAGGAAGTCAGCCGTCTCCTTTGGTCTAAAACACAGGTGTCACAGCTAAAAGCTGAAAGCTGAACTGCAACAGCTTTCTGGAGTTTACAAAGACAACAGACTGTAAATGACCAACTTCAGGTAGTTGTGTTGCATCACAAAAGGAGATTGCATCATCTACAGTAAATTCTTTATTCCCCCTGGATTCCTGAGGTTAGACTGTGAAATATGAAGCGATTTTACGTTTTAACAGTAGAATTGGACTGCAGCTGTGTGTGTGTGTGTGTGCGCTTGTGTGCGTGCATACTCAGTCTGGCCCAGTTGGACCTGGTTGTGTTGTTCAGCCAGGATCTCTGTCAGCTGTGAATTGCAGTGGGCGATGAAATGTAGGACCAAGTCTCCAGCTCCATTGTTGAACATACCAGCGGATGCCGAGGACAGGCCGAGTGTCTGGTACCGACACACAACAACAACACACACACACACACACACACACCAGAATGTGGTATTCAGTTTTTCTTAGCACATCTATGGTGTGTTCTGTGTCATTTCAGGCTGTGTTCTGATTGGTTGGTTTGAAAACGTGGTTCGTGGCAGCAGTCGTGTGATGATTCGTGACTGTGTTTGGTTGTCAAAACTACATCGGCCATACACTATTCTCAATTTTTGACTGGGAAGGCCCAAAATTACACAATGTAAGGGCCCTAAGTCAAGTGAAGTACACGAGAGCCTCACTGAAATCACACTGAAGCATTTTTACAACAGAACACCTGACAACAGCACATTAACGAGCCACGTGACTTGACCTGAATGTAACACGGTACGTTTGAGTGCTCTGACTGTTGCCTGTGTTTGCTCTCAAAGCCATTCCATTTTTCACTCACACAGCGGCTCACCTCAGCACCGGCCGCGATGGCTTCCACCGACCAGCCGTGCTGCGGGACAAACTCCAGAGCAGCGGCCAGGATGCGGCCCTGAAGCTGCTCCTCTGTTTCGTACTCCTCACCCTGCTCTCCGCTCTGGTCCTGGTAACTTCACAGACACACACACACACGGAGGGATAGAACATGACGACTTAAATACCTAGAAATTATGAAACCTCTGCTGTCACACTTTCTCTCTACATGATAGATACGCTGCTGGCTGCAGACATTAGTGCTGACTGACCTGGTGTTTGTCCTGGAAGCCTCCTCTTCTGCTGGGTCAGAAGCTGAGTCTTCCTGTGAGGCTGCTGCCATGTCCGGTTCGGAGGAGTGAGCCTGGTAGTGCTGGTGGTAGGTTGTGGATGAGGAGGAGGGGGGTTTGTCAGATTTGGACTCATCCTGAAGCCTCAGTGCTGTGCGGTGGAAGCCTCGACTCAGGCTGTTGCACCGTTGGGTTGTTGCTGGAGGTGCAGCCACCACTGGGGGGGAAAGATTAATTTGTTTAGCATCTAAGAATTCAACTGCGAAAGAACCAAACTCTGTGACGAAATCTTGCATATATTATATCTTATATTAAAACTCAAGCTCAACAAAACATGTTTATCCATGGTCAAACATATTAGGATTTTTTTAACAAGTACCTCACAAATGACTCTTAAATATTTTCTTCTAAAAAAACATAAAAAATGAACTATTATTATTAAATAACTTTGTGTTTTTTTCCATTCAGTACTGAACATTTCACAATGAATGACTCTTCTTTGAGAAATTGCAACAGTTCTCATGTTTGAAGGTCTCTCTACTGCTGTTTGCAGCTCTCTGAATTTGGACTCCTTTCTGACCCCCTCTCATTGAGTTAGCAACTGATGCAAGTTTAAACAGTTGGTGCAACAATCTAAAACACTCACGCAATACTTCACTGTATTCTTCATCAGCTTTCTCTTTCAGCCACGAGCCTCAAACGTCTAAATAACTTTTGTGTGAATTTCTATTTCCACTCTCTGTCAGTGGGATACACAACAGTGTTCTATAACAGCAACATGAAATTCAACCTTCCTCTATTTAAAGTAGTTGAATTACCTTTATGTTGCGGGTACCCGGACCAAGCAGGGACCCCTGCTGACTACACCCTGCACAATCTATTTCATTGTCTACATAAGTGTTTGTTTGTACACCTTAATCTTGTGTAAAACTTTGTATATAATAATATAGAGTGTGCAGAAGTACCATTGGAAATCCTAGGAATTGACTCACCTGCCTGAAAACAAGTTCTTAGAAGGCTTTAAATGCTTTTCATGCTTTATGTCCGGTAATCAGATGTAGTTTGTTTGTTTGTTATGTTTAGTTCCACTGCAAACCAATTTGGTAAGTAAATACCACAGCTCTTGTAAGTTAAGTAATTTTCAGAGAGAAACTGTACATTATAGGGAAATGTGCAAAGGCATGGTTTATGCCATGTCCATGTACTTCACTGTATGTAATATTAGTTTTAGCTACGTGTAGCCAATAAACTGCCACGAACTCAGAAACCAAACCTGATATAAACTGAAAATTTAGCAAACTAGTTGTTGCCTGCAGTGGCATGATCAAAATAAAGTATATAGCAAATAAAAGATTGTTGATCGGGAAAGTTTTCTCCAATCTGTTGATTCGACAGGCGACTACATTCTGACATCTTTTATAACCGGAGAGAAAACGCCCCCCAGTTGCAGGAACTTGTTTACCACGCAACGCATATCTAAATGTTGAGGTCAAGGGAATCAGAGCGTCAAGTCAACCAGTATTTACCCACCTAATAATTTGTTTTGTAAAGCTACAGCTAACACAAAGTTGACTAATTCTGCCCTTCATGATCACCTTCTCTGACAAGTGACTTTGGATCGCACAGCTAACGTCAACACGGGGCCTCATTCAACTAGAATCCGGGATATGGATAACTACAGGAATACAGGAGTAATTGCCGGGGCTGTCCGTTACGGACCCGATACCTCAGTAACACAGTGGCCCTGTCTTACCGCTGCTCAGCCCCCGAAGTGTCCTTCCAGCTCGCAGACCTCTCAGCAGCGCCGCCATATCCAGCTGCACTGTGATGATTATTTTAGGCTCAGCGACGTCATTTTAGTGCGACTCAGCTGAGCAGTACAGACTAATCAAGCTACTTGGAATGAGGTCGAAAGACCAAGACCCGTCCACCTAAAATGCATAAAAATAATTTTTTAAATGAGTAAATCCAAAACAATATAAAAGTGAGGATGTGAGACTGTTTTTGGTCAAAATTACCCAATATAATTTCTAAAAGATATAGCCTACGTCATTGCAATGGATACGCCAATGACCAGCGTTACAACGCGGTCGCAAAAATTTTATTTTGAAATTTTAAACCGGAAAATATTTTTATATCACATAACTTGACACCGACTACCACCAAGCAGCATTCTAACTGCGAACAAGCTAGCAGGTAGGTGACTGAGCATACCAAATATGAATATTCTTTTATTGAATCGTTCAGACACAAAATGCATTTAAGAAGATCAATTCGACATCACGGGTGTGTTTTGTTCGCGGGGAGTCGTGCCCCGGACTCTCACCGTGTTAACAGCGGGCTTGTGAACTTTATAAGAACCGGCGTCTTCTGCGTCACGCTGTTCTCCTGACGTAACAGAGAAGTAACGTTTGCCATTATCAGTGTCAACAACAGCAAGCTAGCTCGCTAATTATCAGTTGACTGTTAGCATTGCGACGAAACGGGTAATAATCTATTCACAAAGAACCTTCGAGACCATTCTACAATTTTTAGGCTTTACATTGGGATAACTTAAAGTAACAAGGTGGCTCAAATGTGTCACTATGGGCTAGCTGCTAATTTGTCGTATTCAAGGAAATGATATAATATTAATGCATGTTAAGGTCACATTTAGTTTTGTCATTGGACCGACTAGTCTACTACTATTTTTTTTTTTTAGATAGACGTCATGGCTGAAAGCACCTGTGACCAAGAGATATAGATAGAAAATCCATACTGTACATATCCTTTAGTCTTAAGGTCTGTAGTTTGGTCTCTCCTGTGTCCACACTGGGACATCCGGTAACAGACACTTGTCCTCTGTTTGACAGGATCAAAAGATTATTTTTAAATCAATACTTAAAGTGCAATTTCCATTTTTCAAATAATTTGAATTTCCCATAATAGCTAAAATATGAGTAGAGACTGTAAATCCCAGTAGTAGAACCTTTACTCTGTTGTTTGTTAGTAAGTTTTAGTATAATGTCCAACTCCTGTTCAAATCCACTTCATGCTGCAAGTTGAAGTTGGTTTTGACAGAAACCAGGATCAAACCAGCAATTATGCTGTTTACGCTGCCACCCCTCTAAAATGACTGTTGTCTGTTATTACAGAAATACTGGCCAGCTTTATGTTCATGTAGCATTGTAAGCGTGTCGCGATGGTGGTTAAAGTGACGTTAAAAGCATCACAGCACCTTCAGAGAAGCTTGACTTTGTCCAGGAAGCCATGGCGGAGCTTGGCATCAAAGCGGGGGACAAGGTGCTGCTCGTCTGGGCTCAGCTGTCAGCGCCGACGGCCCTGAAGCAGTACGCTGAGGAACTGGGGGCCGCTGTTGGGGCAGACGGCAAAGTGGCAGTGGAGAACATGGAGAGACTGTTGATGTGTGAGTGACGTTGAATAACATTATGTCAGACTTGTTTTATCAGCACAAATGTTGATGCTGGGACCCGGCCTCTGGTGTAGGTACTGTATGTACACTTATGAGACACAGGAAGGCATGAAGGTCAAAGGGCAGGAGTGAAATGTTCTTCCTCCCTCTCCCCTCAGCCTCACATTCAGCATCCACCTTTGACTGGGTGCTCTCTTGCCCTCTGGCCGACAGCTCGTCAGTCCACAGTTCAGAGACTCTGGCCGAGATGGCCCGAGTGCTCAAACCCGGTGGGAAGCTAATTCTGGATGAACCAGTTACCGGTGAGTAACTGAAGTACATTTTTTTTGACACATTTGGTCTGTTTAATATGTTGATTGCATTGGTCACGGCACGGTGGACTTGTTTCTCTCCCTGTTCCAGGAGCTGAGATGCACAGTGTGCGCACTACTGAGAAGCTGATGTCAGTTCTGAAGTTGTCAGGCTTCGTGTCAGTGACAGTGGTGAGTGGGAGTGGATCCAGCAGAGCTTTGCAGGATAAAATCTGATGCACACAACAGGTTCAAAAGATAAATAACACAGACTGTTTGCGTCTGAGTGTGGGATTACTTCGCGAAAATGTTTTCCTGCAATCGCACTATTGTGCCTTATTGTGTGCACCAGAGGGAAGTGTTGCACTTATCAAACTACAATGTGCAGTACAGGAAATAATCTCAGAAACATAATCCTGTGAAAGACCATATAAAATCAATATAAATCTGATATTGAAAAAAATCTGCACCAATTAAATCCTGTTGCAAAGTGCGTTGCTGTCCAGCTCTTGACCCTCTTGCCTCATCTCCATCTAGGTCAGTGACACAGAGCTGAGTCCAGAGGCACTGGCCGCTCTCAGGACGTCCACTGGTTACCAAGGTAACACCCTGTCTCGACTTCGCGTATCTGCCTCCAAACCCAACTATGAGGTGGGATCAGCCAGCCAGATTAAACTATCCTTCGGGAAAAAGACACCCAAGCCAGGTGGGTTTACAAGCACAGATTTCTTTTTTTCAAGAGAGTGTGTTTTCATCCCCATGAGGGGGGCGGGGTCAAAAGGGTGAAGAAGGTAAAGCAGGTGAAGAAACCCATGATAACCAGTCCTGTCTTGAATAAGATGAAACGATACACGATGTTGCTGATGACCCTACTGGTTTTAGTTTTAGTTAGATAGTATTGAGGTCAGAGATCATGAACTTTGACCTTTGACCTGTCCCTCACAGGTTCCTGTGATTATTATGTGTCATCCACGTAATCGTCACAGTTGATGTGAAAACAGCGTTTTGCTAATGTGTGTGATTGCAGCAGAGAAACCCGCCCTGGATCCCAACACTGTCCAAATGTGGACGCTCTCAGCCAATGACATGAATGACGACGACGTGGTGAGTTGTTGATAAAACACAGTTTGGCCAGCTGGCTAACAGGACTGTCCCACAGATATATATATTTCGGGGAGAGATGGACCTTCTGTTCCCTCCCCGTAGGACCTGGTGGACTCTGACGCTCTGCTGGACGAAGACGACTTGAAGAAGCCGGATCCGGCTTCTCTCAAGGCCCCCAGCTGTGGAGAGGGAGCCGGGAAGAAGAAGAAAGCCTGCAAGAACTGGTGAGCTCGTCACACAGGGGTTTGTAAACCACGGGCCGAAGCGCGGGCCTGTGGGTATGTTTTGGTGGTACATGTAACTTACTGTACACATATCCGTGCTTTGTAAAGCATTTTCACTACGTTGTATGTTGTACGTGCAGCACGTGTGGTCTCGCCGAAGAGCTGGAGCAGGACAGTAAAGGAAAGCAGAAGACAAATCTACCAAAATCCGCCTGTGGGAGTGTGAGTACAGTTTTATTACGCCTCCATGCTGGTGACAGATGTGGCCGGAGGTTGTCCGTCTGTCCCTCCCCCGTCCTTCTGAAAGGTGATGACTCACTTGGCCTCAAGGATGAACTGATTGGATTTTTTGTTGGCCAAGGTCACCGTGACTTCACATTTCTGTGAACGTGCATCACCGAGATGAGACAAATGTCCACTCGAGTGTCTTTATCACGAACGCCTGACTTTTGTCTCCAGCTGGAATGGGTACAATTCATTCCTGGGTCAACAACTCTGCAGTAGTCGGGGGTATTTATTTAGTGATGTTACTGATTAACTGTTAGTCGGTTAATTGCCTAACCGATCAAAAACCGCACTATCTACAGAGAGTTATGTCAGTTACACCCATGAATATTGGCATTTGAAATCAGCGGTCCTGCAAACCGAGGCCGCGCCAGTACAACACGTCTTTAGGTTAAGAAATGAACCCCCGTATCTCTTTCAACATATGGTTCGGTATCTCAGGGTCAGGCTTCAGCGAAACCTCAGAATCCCCCAAGAAAACCTCGTGACGGGTTCACGTTAAAGGAGAGCATTTTCAGCTCAAACCGCTGCAGGGGCTCGAAAGGCGGGCGCGTCAAGCAGCAGAGTCAAATCTCACAGAGCAGCCAGGCTCCGTGACGCCGGCCTGAGGCGCCGCCAACAGCTGCCCTGCAGTTTCGCCCCCAAAAGCCCCAAACGTGACGCGCAGGAATAGCGGCTAAGTAAGCTTTTACCGTGGGGAAAGTCGAGCACCTGTCCAGCAGCAAGAGCTCTGAAATGCCGCCGGCCCCGTAGTTGCGCGCCAATCCTTCGATGCGCGCCGTTTGCCATCATACGCAAAACATGTAGAAGAGGCTCTGGCGCTCAGGGAGCTCAGCAGTCGTCCGATTTCGCGTCTCATCGGCCGGGCCCACAGAGCCATGTGCCGTTGGTGAGAATCTCCCGCCCACATCGGGAGATCCCAGCGCAGGGGCAGCGGCCAGGGCTCACCGCACAGCATCCCCGATATCTCCGCCAGCAGGGAGTATTCACAATCAGTAGATGGGCTCTAATGGGGTAAAAGCACATAGGAGGACCTGCTGCCACTCGTGCGCTGAGGCGTCCAGCCCTGTGGGTGCGCTCTGGCCCCTCAGGGAATGAAACCACGAGCGCCAAGCGTCATTCTCTCCGTCACGGCCGTATCCCTCCCAAACCCGGGCCACCACCTCTCTGTGGAGGTCCGGTCTTTGCAGCGAGGGTTTCCCCTGGACAGTAGATCTGCTCCTCGGTTCAGAGCGCCAGGCACATGCTCGCCTCTCAGCAGCAACAAGCGGGCCTGCGTTCTTCTGGATTCGGGTGGCTGACGTCTGGGGATGCGAAAAAGCCGGGTGAGGTCTCACCAGGTCTCACCAGGTCTCCCCTGACCAGGCGAGACCAGGCGAGGCGAGAAATCACTCTTCTCCACACTGGCCCGGTCCAACAGATCCGCCCTGTACGGGGTTTTTGGCGGCGAGAGGATTGCTCCGTGACACGCGCGGTGCTCGCAGTTAGCCAGGGATGCTAGCGCGTCTTGGGAATGCTGCGGCCCGAAGCACCCAGCGGACGCAGGATGGACGTCTCCTCCAGCAAACTTGTTACCGCGGCTTACCCTTCTCCATGGCGAGGGAGGGATCTGTGGAGACATTCCGAGTCGCACTCGCATCAGTTTTCTTCCTCTGACGCGCTAATGGAGAACGTTTCATGTTTCCTCTGGTCTCATCCTAACCTGTGAACAGCGTGCAGAAATGAAAGAATGAAAGGTTTTCCCTCCTGTGTTTGTGGCAGTGTTACCTGGGCGACGCGTTCCGATGCGCCAGCTGTCCGTACCTGGGGATGCCGGCGTTCAAACCGGGGGAGAAGATCGTGCTGAACAATAAGACGCTGATGGACGCGTGAAGGCGCAGGTCACGCCTCCAGCGCCCGCGCTTCACATCACATTCCTTGCTTTTTCCATCCATCCCCACACACAGCTGCTGATGTGAGGGGGGGTTTCTCTGTCTGTCTGTCTGTCAGCAAGACGGCTTCCGATTGGTGAACCCAGAGTCTCACATGGCAACACACCTCAGATTGTCGCGTATGTGAGAGCGGGATTTGAAAGAAATGGAGACGAGTGCATTTTGACACAGGTGTTGTGAGAATCACCCGGAGGGTAAAAGCACTGATATGCATTTGTTCTTCTGAATTTACAATTCTCTTCCCATCAGATGGTTGAAGTAGTAAACAGCCCAAACTTTCTGATGTTCACCAGTCCAACTGAAGCACACGGAGGACACAGACAGATGTGATTCAAGCTTATGTATGTATATAAAGGCAATAAGACATGCTGTTCACGTTTAAGTGTGTTCACTTTAATACAATAAACTAAATCCAGACCGGGAGGTGGGAGTCATTCTGCTTCTTTCACTCAGTGCGGTAGTATACTGGTACTGCTGCCAATGGCTAAATCAACGGCCTTCCTTTCCAGCCACAAAGGTGCCACACACTGTACAACCAATATAAAACTTTATTCAACATTTCTGTTATAAGACACAAAAGTCTCAGTCAGTCGTCTGTGATACACAACGTGTTTCTGCTGTGATGACCTTCATATGGTACTTGTACTGAAGTGAGTCTGTCAGTGTTAGGGATGTTAACGGCCACACTGCAACTGATCAGATGCTAATATCACGGCACACAATACTGGCTGGACCGCATATGATGTTACATATTTCAATATGCCCTCATAATAAACCAAAATGCAAACGGCGACTTGAGGTAAAAAGCGCAGCGTTGAGAGTTCCTTTCTTCAGGCAGCGATGGTTCCGCGTCACTGCGACTCAAAGTCCATCTTAATGTCTCCTGAGGCGGGTTCAAAGGTCAAGCTGTAAGACACCGCAGCTCTGCCGTCGCCTGAGCTCTCCCGCGGTGACCTGAAGAAATACACTCCCTGCTTCCTGTGCCGGCTCCACTCGCAGTCACCCTGGGGGGAGGGGGGGTTGATTTCAGTCAGACAGTGGGATGACAAATGAGCCACAATAAAATAAGCCAGGAAGGATGAGTTCAGGAAGCAGAGATGAAAAGGGCTGCCATACCTGCTCACCGATTGGTCCAATCAGACCCGCACTGACGGCGATGTCGCTGGTTAGCTGGTATTCCATCCACAGCGCGACGCCGTGGCAACGGCCGGTCCTGAAGCAGACATTTAAGCTCTGTTAATGACTGAACGCCGAGAGCGTGTGAAGAAATGTAGAAAAGCCAGTTATGACTGTGTCCACCTGTGAGCGTCCATCCACAGCCCTGTCCGTCTCAGCTAAAGACACTGTACCTTATGAGAGGCAGCGAGCCCTGACAGCTAATTGGCTGCCGAGGGACACGCTGGGTGAAGTCGAAGGTCATGACGGCCGTGGGCTGGGTCAGAGCGCGGCACGGGTATTCCCACAGAGGGTGGGGCTCCGCCTCCCGGGACTCACGGAAATCCAGAGATTGCTGGAGGGACAGATGTGATGCTTATTTTTAAAAGAGTCATTTTTGTAAAGAGATGATTTGTTTTTGGAACAGTCAAATCCAGGGCAGTGGGCTAATTCCAAACATTTTTGTTCCGGTTATTATTTCAGACCCCAAAACGACAGGGAAGTATAATTTAAAAATAACGTAATTATCCTTTAACTTAACAACTTTTGTCGTGCATTTAGTTTTTTTTTTCCAAGACAATTTCAGAGAGAAACAGTGAAGGACGCCGCCGTCGACGTGTAAACTTACAGTTAAGAAAAGAGCAGGCACTGAAAATATTACCTGCACCATTTCATCCATGGGTGTGACGTTGAAGCCCTCACATGTTCCACACGGTGCTCTGATCCGCCACAAATCCTGACGCACACAGCAAAGACACAAGTCACCCAACAGGGACTGCACCTGTAACATTCACTATTCCGCTCCACTATTACTGCGATCGAGCCTGTTACATGTAACATCTTTGCATTCTGGATCTTTAAAAAAAAAAAAAAAAGCGACGTTGCCTTTCAAAGAAGACTTCAGAGGGTCAGAGGTCGGAGACCCCGAATTACTCGCCTGGAACTCCACAGCCACCACGTGCAGCGTGGCGGAGCAGGGGAGGACGGTGGCGTCGGGCTGCAGCAGGCCTGCCAGGGCGGTGCGACAGTACCAGAAGAAGAGGGAGTGCCAGGGCAGGAGACTGGTGCTGAAGTACGGCTCGCCCGTCAGGACCGAGATCTGAGCGAGAGTCGCACAAAGTGCACTGTACATACAGTATATGGTATGGTATCTGAGGAATCATGGTTTAACTTTTTTCTCCATCATATTCTACAGATATTAACATTGGTTTTTTTTCCATTCAGTCAATTCTAGATACGGTATTTGTGTCAGGCGGTTGTTACAGTATGAAGATCTACTGTATTATTAAACTCTTGCTGAGTGCAGGTCTGTGATTCACACCACTGTAGCTACCTGTTCTCCACCCAAGTCACCACTGGTCAGCTGGTCGGGCCTTATCTCCAGCAGCTCCACCCCCCTTTCATCAGGTTGGCTTCCAGCACCTACAGATTGAGATGTGGAGCGTGAACACGCGGTAACCCCGCCTCTGGAAACCTGTGGTCTTATCTTACGGAGGAGCCTCGGCCCTCAGAGACACGAGGTGCCGCGTCATTCACCTGCTCGATCACCTGTTTGGACATCCTGGAGTTTTCCAAGCTGAAGACCTAAAAAGACAGGGCAGTCACGAGCGTGTCGCTGTGCAACAACGGCGCGGCGCGCGATCACGCCGGTCCGGGCAACAGTACCTTCTTGGCTCCGAGCATGCGAGCGAACACGGGAACAGGCTCCCGTCGCTGACGCTGAGACACACGCTGTCCTCTCTCAGAACCTGCGGGGGGGGACACGTTAGCTAACGAGGGGACGACCACATCCAGTCATTTAGGGCGACAGACAGGCTGGACCCAGACTTACGCTGCGCAGCGCGCTGACGTAGCTCTCTGTGCGCCGCCTGTCGTTGAGCTCCCCGAAACGAGGCCGGGTCCAAACCAGGTGAGCCTGGCAGGTGCAACAGGGCCGAGAAGGGGGGGCTTCGGTCTGCGAGTCCTGCTGGCTGAGGACGTGGACGTGCAGACAGTCTGAGGTGAGCCGAGGGACTGAAAATCTTGCACATAATTCGACTTGAGCAACGGATCCAACACGTCGCTCATCTACAGCTGTGTGAATAGTTGAGGTACAGACCAGCAGCAGGGACTTTTGCTGCTGTTTCTGTCCCACCGACTTTGACATGGTGCGATATGACGACCACTAACAGAACAGGGCCTGATGCCGACATCAGCTTTTGACCTGTTGTCTTTCGCGATCAGTGTGTGACGTACAGAGGTGACCAGTAGAAAAGCAAGCTGATTGTGAAACGCTATCTTTACTCCGATTCTTCTGCTTTGACATGTAACACCTGATGAAAAAGCTCCTTTTCCTTTCTCTCGTCTGCGTCAGGTCATGTGACCTGGTCTCAGCTTTATATTGAGAGTCTTTGTTATATATTAGTGAAAGACAAACTGGTGCATCTCGAAAAATCAAAATTCCTTTTTTTGTAATTCAATTCAAAAAAGGTAAACTTTAATAAATTCTATATTCTATAAAGCTCTATGCAGTGAAATATTTTGAGCCTTTTTTTGTTTTAATTTGGATGATTATGGTCTATAGCTGATGAAAAATCAAATGAAATACTGCAACTCAAATATTTCCTACGATCATTAAAAAAGGATTTACAAGCCAGAAATGAAAAAGTGGACATATGACAAAATCTCTTGTCAAAACTAGACATATAGCAATGCTAATATTTTGTTAAATGTCCCTTTTCAGAAAGTGGACATATTTGGGTTGTAAATCCTTTTTTGACTGATCGTAGGATGTATTGGAGATACAGGATTTCTGATTTTCCATCGGCTATTAGCCATAATAATCCAAATTTAAAAAAATATTGGGATACCACTGAAAGCTCCAGCAGAGCTACTAAATGGACCTTGTCATGTCTGAGCTGTGTCACCTGTGGGACTGCAGGCTGTACCACAGGCTGTAGTCGTCATGGCAGACGGTCAGGCTGAGCTCCTCTCCTTCTGTCACCCGGCTCTCCACAGGCAGGAAGTACACGCTCTGCATCCAGTGGTCCCGCCACTGAAACGCACCGCAGTCGTTACCGCGAGGCGGCGGCGGCAGCCGGAACCAGAGCATCAGAACGCCGTGTCCCGCGACTCACCGGGGCCGTCTTTGGCTGAGCGTACGTCCAGCTGGGAGCCATGGTGCACACGATGCTGCCGCCGGGATCCATGTCCAGGTCCCACCAGGACAGGACCACCTGGGCCCGACCGCTGGACCGAGCCGCGAAGCGGGAGGAGTGGGACCGGAAGGCGCTGCTCACCGGCTTACTGAAATCCACGCTGACGGAGAGAAGGCGGAGGTGAAGCGGGACGCTGGAGAGGAGACAGCGGACGAGAAGGTCCGTCTCGCGTCGCACACCTGAACATGGTGCAGAGGGGACCCAGCGGGGCGAAGCTGTCCGGAGACACCTGGCTCAGCTGGACGTCGCACACGGAGTGGGCGCCGGCGCAGCGGCCCACGGCGGGCGGCGGGAGCAGCCGGGCCCCCTCCACCTCCGCCGGCTGCAGCTGGGCCCAGCTCCACAGCAGCTCCGACTCCACCAGCTGAGCGTAGACGGTGGCCCGGTGGGGCACCGCCTCACAGCCCTCCTGCAGGGGGAGGGACACGAGCGCATGCAACAGCATGGATGAAGCTCACCTCTTGGGCTGATGCACGCACACACACACGCACACGCACACACACACACACACACACACACACACACACACACACACACACACACACACACACACACACACACACACACACACACACACACACACACACACACACACACACACACACACACACACACACACACACACACACACACACACACACCTGCACCAGGTTTTGATGAGCATGCTCATAGCTGGGCAGAGCTCCTTCACCTATCAGCTCTGTATCAAACAGTTCTGTTATCAGGACGTTGGCCTTCATCTGCATATCTCCATCTGGAGGAAGAAGAAAGACAATAACCACAGAGACACAACCGGAGGAAAAGATCGACACAGTGCAGCAGCTGTGTGTGTGTGTGTGTGTGTGTGTGTGTGTGTGTGTGTGTGGTTCCTGCCTGACCTGGCCCCACAGTGACATCAGTGGAGTGTTTGTTGATGATCTTGATCTTGTCAGAGAAGCCGTTCTTCTCCACGATGCAGCGCGCCGCTTCGGCCATGGGCTTAAAAACCTGCAGACACACAGGGAACACAGGCGACGCCTCCAGCTGTGAGAAGTCTGGGACTGGAGCTCGGAGTGACGAAACACAAAGCGAGAGGAGCGGTGAGTTTTGCTGAGGGCTAACTTAAATGGCATCCAGCGAAAAGGAAAAGCTGCCCGGATGTTTTACGCACTAAATGGTATTAATACATATGTTTGAGTTCTGAACTGTTGTTTGGAAAAACATGACGTGTTCACTTTTCCCACACCTGAGCCTGCTTACAGTCAACAGAGTGCCAATGTGACATCACTGCGTTAATGATAATGTGTTTTAACAGCTGTATAATGCTAACCCTGTATGGGTGTCATACTGTTGTTGCCTTTGTGACACATGAGCAAAAAACATCATAAAGTCTCATATGAGTGTCAGTCACAGAAAGTAAAAAAAAATCCTTTAAAAAGATTTGAAGTGCAGCCACAGTTTAGTCAAATAAGATATTTAAACGTTTAAATAATATAAATACAGTAAAAAAAAAAACAACAAAAAAAAAAAACAGGAGAGCGTCAGCAATTTAAACACTACATAAATCTAGGAATAAACTTAAAAAATTTTAAAATGTCAGTGGTTGCAAAGCTCAACTTCCTATACGGCGATTGTTTTGCAGCAGCAAAGTAGGTCTGTAGGCGTGAAAGTGTAAAGTTTATATTCATATATTACTTGGTAACTCACTGGTGTTTAGACTTGAGTACTGATCCAGTACTTTAGGTGGTATCAGAGCCATTTCTGATACTAGTATCTGTATCATTACAACTCCAGTGTGAACAGTAAACAAAGCTTCCTGCGTCACTTTTCATTTCCTAATTCCTCGTCGAGACGTCCACTCTGACATCCTGTGTGAGTGACATGTTTTGTTTTAGATTTTTTTTGTTGTTGTAGATTTTTCCCCCTTCAGTTCACTTCAGTTGAAGCTGTGTGTCAAACAGATGACACATTTCCTTTCTTGGAGAGTAGATAGTAGTGTCCTTTAAGTATACAGAGCATAAGAAGAGCGACCGCACCTCCACAGCGTAGCAGAAGTCGGCACCAGCGGTGACAGCCATCATGGACAGCAGGCCCGTTCCTGTCCCGATGTCCAGGATGACGACCTTCTCCCCACGGGCCTTTACTCTGGCCACCGCTGCCCGGATCCCCTGGTAGTACTTCTCATTCTGGGAGGAAGGAAGCCTGTCAGTGATGTCCTATCTCCATTCAACTTATTAATTAGTCATTACATAGGAAAATAAAGCAAATGTTAGGATAATCAACTCCAAACATCCAACCAGCTGTCAAAATGCACCACCTCTTTGTTTTCCAGAAAGATGAACAACTTTATTAACCAAACAATGAATGGATGCTAATGAGCTGAGCGCGTTATTAATTAGTCTGCTTCGACCGGACACACACACACACACACACACACACACACACACACACACACACACACACACACACACACACACACACACACACACACACACACACACACACACACACACACACACACACACACACACACACACACACACACGGAACATGCGTGTCGTCTTCTCACCCTGTCGCGATCGTGCAGCATATCAGCATAACAGGACCTGAAAGACAAACGCGCTCGCGTCAGACGGGACTGCCAACAGTCGCTGTATTTCATCACGCGTTGTGTTGTCGCGGGGCGGGCTCGCTGCTACCTGGCTATCTCCTGGTGGTAGTCGTACTCCTCACTCTCCTCCACCCAGTCCACGGCTCCGGTGGTGGGGTTGGCTCTGCCGCAGAACGTCTTCATCTCCGCCACACCTCGAGCCGAGCGCCGGAACGTCTCGGAGTGAACCGGATTACAGGAGAAGCGTTGCCCCGACGGAAGCTGCCATTTTTGCCGGTGACGTCACCAACTCTTGGGGCCACGTGACTTGCAGCGTCTCTTTCGCTTTCTAAAAGGAGCAGTAACTCAAAAAAATACAAATAAATAAATAAAAAAGTAACAGCAACAGTATGTCAAAATGAATCCACACATTATGTTTATCTAAATATATGAATATTACCGCGATTCTAATCTATTCTTTTAGATTAATGTTATATGTAATAACAATATTAATACTAACATAACAATAATACATGAGGAAAGCAAGTATGTACATTATGTAGGCATTTATTTAACAGACTTTACAATGTGCTTTACAGGTTGGCATTGAACCTCATATTCAAATACCCTTTAAAAATACCAGCAGGAAACACTATTCAAAAGTTCAAAAATAATATAAATACAATAAATACATTGTAAAAAAAACACCCAATATAAACAATGAGACAAAATAAATTTGGTGAAACTCAAAATTTGTAAAGGAAGATGAACGGGGGAAAAAAAGGGAGATATGGTGGTGATGACTTAGCAGCCTCAGTTCACAGTCCTCGGTGAAAACACACCTTACACTGTAGCTCATGCAACAACTCTCATTTGTTACACACCCCACAACAACCATCAGTACTCTTTATGGGCTGCATTCTCTTGCCTTCTGTACGTGGCGCTGTAACTATAGTCAGAAATTAGCATTTGATAATGTTACATGATGGCAAGGTGTAACTAAAAGGGCCTGCCCCCCCAAATTAAGGAAAACACAGCTGTAGCCATGCAGAAAGCTTCAATGCCTCTGCAACCACATACAACGGAGGAAATATTATTTGTAGTCCTCAGAGCATTGTCAATGAAAACAGTGAACTGCAAACCAACCTTTTAAAGTAACACTAAGTAGAAGAAATAACACAATCCATCTCTGGTGTGGCCAGTAGCTGTTGATGGCTAATGACAGCAAATCGGAGACAGACGTGACTGTCAAAACAGTCTGTTTGGTGACTTTCACGCTTCTGTGCTACTGTTAAATTATGTTTCGTCACTTGCAATGCATACATATTTCATAATGATGACAATCTACAGCAGGTGACAGGAGTGGAATGCATTTGGCCGCGTGTGTCTTCTGAAAACGATGAAGCATTTCACTTTTATCACATAATTGTTCCCTGTTGCCGCGGCGGCAGCTGTTCAGCAAAAGTTACTGTACGTGAGGTGCCCTTAAAGCACCACTGTCCATTTGATAGCGTCGCAAACCAAGCATAAAGAGTGCCGTGTGCAGTTAGCTAATGTCATGCTGCATCATCTCTGCGTGAAGAAACCCCTGTTCTCCATGCAGCTTTAAATGACACGTGATAGCAACTTTCAAAAGATGAGTTGAAGACGTTGTTTTTCAGTACGATCCAGCCAGCACTGCTCAGGGGGGAGCTGGAAGGAGCAGGAGCGGACCGTCACCTGACTGCATGGACCTCAACATCAACTATCTCACCAACAGACCACAGTGCACAAGTCTTCGTGACTGTGTGTCTGAGTTGCTCGTCTACAGCGCAGGAGCCCCTCAGGGTGAAGTGCGCTCTCCATTCCGTTTCACCTTGCACACTTCAGACTTAAGACACAACACAGACAGTTGCCACCTCCAGAAATTCTCTAATGACACAGCCGTTGTCGGTTGCATGGTGGCAGGGAATGAACTGGAGTACAGGGGACTCATCAGGGACTTTGTCGGTTGGTGTGTAATCGACCATCGACGCATCAAGGCCAGCAAGGCGGAGGAGATGGTGATAGACTTCTGCAGGAAGGCCCTGCAGACTGTGCCAGTGAACATCCAGCGTTTGGACATGGAGATTGTGGGGGAGTTCAAATATCCGGGTGTTCACCTGAACAACAAACTGGACAGGTCAACAAACCCACAAGAAGGGGCCAAAGTCGCCTGCACCTGCTGGGGAGACTGAGGGCTTTTGGTGTGCACAGGACACTGTGCGGTGTTCCACGCCGGCGTCTGCTGGGGGAGGGGGAGCAGAGAGAGGGAGGAGACAGGAGGAGACTCTGCTCTGGGAAACAGAGCTACAAACCATCATGACAACAAGCAGCTCCTCCAGCAGAGGACGGTGTTGCCCACGGTGTGAGAAGGAACTCCTCCACAGGCCTGACCCATCTCAGCTGATTATTGGCACAATGGTGGAAGCTACTGTACATTTTATGTGTATAGTGTAACTCGGTTTATTGTATTATATTGTATATAGGCAAAAGCTTATATTTTTTTATTTTACTGTTTTATATTTTACTAATCTTATTGTGTGTTTTTGGTCCAACTGCTGCTGTAACATGTGAGTTTCTCCAATGTGCGATCAATAAAGTCTATCTCATCTTCTCTTACTGTTAATATTTAAGACATCAGATCAGCCGCGGCGGCTCGTAATTTCAGACAAATGAGTTTCTGACATAACTGAAGTCAGACATAATCCAGTAATGGTAAATTGTCGGTGAAACGAAAAGGAATCTAAATCACAAACAAATATGAAGGAGGCCCTGAATCCTCTACCTGCACGGGGCAGCTCCCAGTATGGGCGTGGAGCAGGGTGGTGCTGGAGAAAAACCAAACAAACAAGGAGCTGGGTTGATGCTCCCTGGATAAATAATGCATGGTGGGGATTGGCCATCCATCAGCATGATGTGAAACACAGCAGGGACAGATTTGACCAGCAGTTTTGGAGTGGAAGGACAAGCGAAGGGGGACCTGGTGTGATGATCCATTTGAGGATCACATCCACCCTGAGTTTAGTTCTTATGCACACTTGGCAGTGGGCAGGCAGAAGGCCATGGTGGAGGGAGGCACCAGGATGTCCGTGAAGATGGGCCGGTATCCCGCCGGCAGAGGGGGGGCGCTCTGCTCCAGCAAGTCCAGCACAGCCCCCCTGACGTCCCTGGAGACGTCTCCACGGATGTCCAGCAGTACGGACACATGCTCTTCACTGAGAGGACAGAAAAACACGGAGGTGTAATTCCAAGCAGCTTTATCAACAAATATATAAACGGATTTAAACATAAGAGTCACGTTCCCATGAGTGAAACTGAATCCTGTTAGCTCGTTTTGCAACAGTGACCTGTTTTGACATGAATGGAGAGTGGACTAAAGTAGGTGGGGCCAGACTAACCTGATGTCGGGGTATTTGGCAGCGAGTCCTGACACTTCCAGAGTGAGCATGCTGGGGTCTTTGAGCTGGATGAAGTCAGCCAGGACAGGCAGCAAGGCTAAAGGGTTGACTTCAGGTGCCAACCCATCCCCCTCCTGCACGCACACGCACACACAAACGCACACACACCTGAGTTGGACTGATCACAGTAGAGAGCTATATACACACACACACTTTGACTGAGGTTGTCATTGGCTCCAGTCCTGTGGAGATGTTTTCATATTTGATAGTGTAGATGACATTTTCATTCACGCACATTAGTGTAATACCCAATACTTCTTCTGTGGCAGCTTTTAACCAATAATGGAACAGTAAAACCATAGAAATACCATTACAAAATAATCTTTTACTGTATACAGTATGCTGTGGCAGCAGTTTCAGGACTTCCCACAGGCAATGAAGTATTGATCATTTCCACAAAATCCAACTGCTGCCAGCTGGAGTGAATGGGAAGTGATGGTGACAGCGTTGTGTATTAACGGTGCTCACCAGGCCATGGAAGATCTCCCTGAACAGCTGGACGTCCCGGGCCATCTGCTGAGCGAGCTGCCTCCTCTCTTCGGCGCTGCGGCACACCAGCCTCTTCTGCATCATCGCCCGCACGTACTCCACCACCGTCAGCCACTGGGCCTCCTCCTGCAGACGCTGCACACGCCCAGAACACCACTCAGCGGGTGGAGCCACCATCGATACCACGAGTGGAGCGACGAAACGGTCACGCGTGTGCTCTGCTACTGCAAATCAGAACTGTGCAACTCCAATGCGGATGTGACGCTACAAATATAAGAGATATTATGAAGGATATTTCATGCCTGTGTGAAATGATCACCAGTGAACTGTTCTAAGGCTCATTTGTAAGTTAGACAGTTCATAACCTACTTTTAGTCAACAGGTAGAAAAAAATTGTGATTCCCAGTAAACCTAATGAAGTATCATCATCCACAGATATGATGGACATGTTTGACTGATTACATATTTATTGAACATTCTTTGATCAGTACTCAGCTATCAAACCTGAAACCACCTTGCTGAAACACCGAGATAGGATTCAGTTATTATTATTATTATTATTATTATTATTATTATTATTATTATTATTATTATTTATTATTATAGGCAAAAATCCATTGCCTCTTTCACAGTTCTTGTGTTTCCTAACAATTAAATATAGTGAATACGGACAGAATAATTATTACTGCTCTAAACCAAATAATAATGCTATCGACCTTTCAGCTAAACCTTGACATTTTGAATAAAGGTCTGATTTACATCGTGTTCAGGTAAATACTGAGGAGTGAAAACCTGTCGGCAGGGCGGCCGCACACGGCCGTACAGCTCCAGGTGACGCTCCAGGACGTGGCAGAGTTTGGGCGTGGGGTCGCCTTGGACCAGCCAGGGTCGGGTCAGCAGGCCCGGGAGGAGAGGCTGGAGGTCCGACAGGAGCTGGTCCATCACGAGGCGGCACGCCCGTCTCACCGCCCGGTCCAGGGCCGCCAGCGGGTTGGGAGGCGTCCGAGAGAACTGGCCCGCCGAGCGGGACGACTGCTGCTGCTGCAGGCTCTCTGTGGACTTCCTGCGTCACACGCAAGAGGACAGTGAATTCTCTGTAAACCAGTGCCTCATTCTATTCTATCAATAATTTGTCCTTTTATAATGGCACCTCCTCATGTCAACCAATGCTTGTGATCCTGGCTGACATGTTATTAACCCACACTTGGTCATTGAAGCATCAAAAACATTTGAACCAGAGTGCAGTACTCTGCCATAATCTTACTTGAGAATGATGCAGTTGCTGATGGAGGCCAGGAAATAGTGGAGGTAGAACTTGTTTTTGTTGTTGCTTGGATCCCTGCGGTGCTCTTTTCCAAATTCCACCAGAGCTTCCCGAAATCTGGAGGGGAAGAAAATGAAAAGGTTCAACTGCCCAAAAGGAGCTGAGGGTAAAAGAGGAGGCCGGTCACGAGCGAGCGAACCACACACGGACACACACCTGTTCAGGAGGGTCTCCATCTCATACAGTCCCATCTGTATCGTGTGATCTCGCAGCGATTCGCCGATCATCAGAGCCACCCGAGTGTTCTCCTCCAGCATCTATCGCAGTCCCACGAACAAAACAAATCCACACAAAACACAACAGTATGACATGAGCTCTCTGACAGAGCTGGAGGGAAGTTTGAATGGAAATTCAAATTCATTTCAAAGATGCAAAAAGCACACGCACAAAGTGTGTCTCCAGGGAGTAGAGAGGGATGAAGACCATTACTGTGATCACGTCATCTTATTTCAGACGAATCTCATGGACTTTTTTGGTGACTACCTCCAGCTGAAGTCTAACTGCAGGCGTTTTGCCTGCAGGTGCCCCGTGTGCATGCACGCGGTTGTATTTTTGCGGTGTGGTACCTGTGTGATGATAGTGGGCAAGCTGGTTTGGTAGAAACCCTCGTGGTCTGTGTCCGGCTCCTGGTCTCTCTGCCAGTCTTGCAGCTCCACCTGCAGAGCTTTGTGCATCCACTCTGACACACTCTTCTGCAACAGCGAACAACAGGGGAAGACGCATTGAAAGACCCCATCCGGCTCCTCTTATGTGTCAGGGGGCACTCTTCCCACGGCCCCCACACAGTCTCAGTTTTAATATTCCACAGCCCTGAAGTCAAATTATTTTCACCTTTCCAAAAGGCACACGTTCATCACCAAAGTTTGGAATCTGAGCTACATACTGCATATCTGTTTCCGAACCTAAATTCGCAGGTCACGGGTCACAGTTTGTGAAATCTTCTGTGAAAGGGTTGGCGGTGGACTCACGCGAACGCTCTGTACGTATTTGTTCTGCAGCTGCTCCAGCCCCTCCGAGGAGATGAGCGGCCCCAGCTCCTCCCTCTCCATCTCAGTCACCAGCTCTGGATGACCCATCATGTCTGGGCTGCCAAGACAACACTGTCAAACTCAAGACTGGCTTTAAATCATAAATTATTATAATATTATTAAATATTAAAATACATTGAATTTAAGTTTTGCATATTTGTTCGACCTGTGAGCTTTTTGATAGCATTTAGAAGTCTGGAAGACATGTAAAAATCCATACTTTTATGCCATTGAAACATTTTTCTGCTTTGTTGGAGGCTAATTAAGGGAGAGAGGTGGGATGTGTGGGGGAGGTGGTGCGACCTCACCTGTTGTAGATATGTAGCACCCAGTTGAGCACAGCAAAGATTTCCCCACTCTCCAGGTCCCAGCTGCTAACCTAGGCCAAAAACACGACTTACATGTGGCTAGCGAAGTCATTTCAAAATAAAACTGAGCAGGTTTGGAGAGATTTGCAGAGAAGAAAGAGATCTCATCGCTCACCTGTGCCAGGTGAGCGTGTAAACAGCGGTGGCTGGCCCTCAGGTAGGCTCCTGTTAACCGATAGTGTGGTGGCACGCAGTGCTCCAGCAGGTGGCGCACAGTGGCCAGGTCAGCCATGGTGGCGTGCTGGAGGGCCGAGAGGTGTCCCGCCAGGCCCGGACCGCGCGTGTGCAGGTAGGAGACGCTACGGAACCGCGCGGACACCGCCTCCTCTAGTACCTGACAGGTGGAAGACGGAGGAGCTGCAGGCAGGAACTGAGTAAAAAAAGGTGAAGGTATGTGTGTATCGGCCGGCACCGACCTGGAAGAGGCACGCTCTCCAGCAGCGAGGTCGTCCGGGGGGCAGGGGCCTGCCGGTGCTCCCGGTCCCGCCTCTCTCCTCCAGCAGCGCTCGGTCCAGGGCCTCCTCCCGCTCCACGATCCTCACCGCTGAGACAAATGGTGTGGGGTTCTGCCGGGCCAGAGCCAGAGCGCTGCTCACCACCGCCCACAGCTCCTTACCTGCAGCGACAGGGGTTGATGCTACACCTGAGACTGATCGGTTTTATTAATGTTGCCTGAAACTATTTACGTATTTAAAAACTTAAAACAAAACTACTAGCTGTTGCAGAGGATGAGTCTGTATTAAATCCTCTCCATTCACTTTGATTTCAATATGAAGATTGAATAAATATTATTTTATAGCTATTTTATAGTTATGTAAATGAAAGTTTCATGAAAGGAGCACTATTTTAAATTGAGAAACTGATTACCAGTGCTATGTGTGAGCATCATAGAGTATTATTAATTATTTTATATATTAACAATTACACAACGAGTATACAGTCATTTCAGAATACTCTTCCTCTGCTTTGCTCTCACAAAGGCCAGGTGTAGCTGGAGTTCCAGATCATTTTAAAACACAATTATTCAAAAAAAAAAAAAAGTTATTATTGGGCAATTTTGACAAATGTATTTAACATTGTACAGTACAGTCAAAAATGAGCCAAATTCAGATGGAGTTTCTAATCCAAAAGGTTGGAGAACAAAATTGACTGCCAGCTTCTGAGAGTTTTCAGTGCTTGAAATGTAAAAGTTGGTACAAACAAGTATTTAAGAATGGAAACCAAGCCTTATAAAAGTTGTGTGGATATATATATTTTCTGCTATGTATATGAGCCCACGTCTTACAACACACACACACACACACATCCACTGTGTTTGTATATGCTAGATCATTCCCATATTCCAGTAATGCATGTTTTGTTAGTTTTGTTAGTTGAATGCGTCAAACAAGAATACAGGTGATTAAACTACAGTACAGAGAAAGTTCTGCTGCCATATACTGAATCATTAAACTGCGAACATCTCCTTACCCAGGGCGTCCACAAGCTGCCCGACCCCAGAGAAATATTTGGTCACCAGCTCCTGGTCCTCAGCGCTGAGCGCGCTTCCTGTCTTCCCTGCAGCCCCGTGGAGCTGCCAGAGGATGTCGTCCTGCCAGCGCTCCAGATCCATCAGCCGGGCGTGGGCCTCCAGGAGCCGGCGTGACTCCACCAGGCGCTCAGTCTCCAACACCATGCTACGCACTGCAAAGAGCAGGCAAGGAGAGGAGGGAGGGAGGGAGGGAGGGAGGAGAGTTTAATGCCGCAAACTGTCAACAATTTACGCAACCTCTTGCTGCCACTTGAGGCTGTCAAGGAATGAAGTAAGCCATTTTAGTTCCCAGCTTAATGTATTACACCATGCATGTTTCTGAGGAGACAAACATCCCTGTTACGTTCTCTGGGTCTGGTCAAAGAAATGAGATGAAGAACTGGCTCTGTTTCAACTACGTACCAAATGCAATTAACAATGTAACTCAGTAGTTACCACACTTGAACGTTCTTTGTTCAAAGTGTTCATTCATGGTAAAATAGTATTAAGGCAAATGCAGCAGCATCTCACCGGAGTAAAGCCGCGGCAAGTTGCTGACAGCAGCCAGGAGCTGACGGTGGTTGACTGACACTTCTCTCAGCCTCTCCAGAGACTTCACCCCGTCTGCGTTCTGATTGGATTCCAGTCCCGTTTTCTTCAAAGCGTGGGACACCTCCCTCAGCTCAGCCCTGGCCTCCTGAAGCTGCTCCAGACCCCAGCCCACCCCCTCCAGGTAGGACTGGACCATGGACTGGAGGGAAATGATCGATAAGCACAGATAAAGCACTACTTATTCAGCGACTTGTTGTCTGTCTTTTACATGTGTGCGGATGTGTCCCTGTGTTGCATGTCACCTTGAGTCTGGTGTGTATGGAAGCAGTCCTCTGACTCTCTCTCTTCTTGTACTGGCTCAGCCGCTCCAGATGTTCAGGCCGACAGAAAACGCCCGACGCCCACTTCAAGGCAGCCCCACGGGCCAAGCGCTCGGCCCGCTCCACCTCTGGCCATACCTCAGTCCCCGGCACCGTGTCTGTCGGAGAGACAGGAGGAAGAAAAGTCCGTTCGAAAGCAGTTCTGAATCCCTCCTGCACACTGATAACACAGATTACATATGTAATTTCACTTCTCCTGGAAGGTGAGCTCTTACGGAGACAAAAATTTATGTCATTTTTAAAGTTAAAGCCCCAAATGTACACAATGTTTACATGATAACAGCATTTTATAGTTATATTAAGTGTAATTTTTCATTTGCCATGGTCATTCTGTGATCTGACTCAAATTTGGGAAGAATCACGACCACAGTTTTTCTGGCTGTGTATTATTCTAATGACGCCCACTGGAGGTAACAAGGAACTAGCAGTAGGGCAGTCAGTTAGAACACATACCTCCGCCACGGCCGATCAATCCTACCCGTCTTTCTAGCGCTTAACAGAAAAATAAAAGCAAAAAAGAAGTAGTCTGGTAATCTGCTCCATAGATCTTACCACCATAAATATCACAAACAAACAAGCAAGCCCAGCTATCATATGCAATAACGTGGGCTAAGTCGTCAAAAACTCAAATCCATCCCCTCATGCTGTGACAGACAGACGCACACGGCCACCTCAGCACCAGAAAACAGGAATACATTCAAATAAAACGTCAACAGTCGGTGGAAAAGGCAGAGGGGATCGTTGCAAATGGTGTATACAGTACTGCAGTAGCTACATGTATTCATAACAACATCAACAGCAAATCACAACTAACACTGTTCATACTCACAGCTCTGCGGCCAAAAATTCATATTCAACATTTTCACAATGAACGTTATAATAGACGTTATCAAGAGGGATGTAGCTTTACATTTCATTTAGTCGGTGTGAGACTGTAAAGGGTAGCTGGATTTTCATTTGTACTTTTACTTTTCCGTGCAGCTGAAAGTGCAAGAGCGATCTATTTCTTTTGAAATTTATCCCAAGGGTTTGTTGGGGATGAGCAGACGAAGGTGAGGCGAAGGCCATGGAGGCGTTCTGCTGTGTGGTAGATCCTATGTATCATTTGGAGTTGACAACATTTATGCCTTACATTGTGGGAATAGAAGTACTACATTAAGTCTCCTTCCCACTTTGGTCCAATATCGTCTTTGTACTGCCAGAGAGCCCTCCAGCTAAGATACTGGAGCTGTGTGTTCTCCAGTTTAGTTTCTTTAAAAGGTCTCCTGTTAACAGCGCCATGTGACAAACTTGAAAGAACCTGAAGAAATGATTGGGTGGTGAACAATATTCCTTTGAAACCAACTGAAGAACATTAATACAGTACTGTGAAACAGATTTGTCACTACTCTAACTCCCTTAGCATGCCAAAGATGAAATGTATCATCACTCAAACAGAAAGAAGGAGGGACAGATCCCTGGTGGCCCAGAGGGCTACGAGCCTGGCTGTTTCTTCTGATATATTTTTTGTTTATTCCAGGTAATCCAATATACAGTATACTGTATAGATTCAGGGGTTGAAGAGCAGGTTGTTTGAGTTGGGTTAGCTGAGCTGAAACAAAATAGAAGTGAAAACTTGGTGGGTTAAGACCACCCTTGATATATGGCAGTTGAAGCAGCTGAGAACTAATCGTTAGAGACTTCTTGTTCCATATAAAGGAAGAAATAAAAGTTCCCTGGCAATTTTTGAACTACATGTAGAAATTTAGGTAGACTAGAAATTTTAATTATATTACTTTACATGATAAAGTAAATCGGAAGCAGGCTCACCCTCTTTAAATCATTTGAAGCTCCATGAAATACCTGGAAATAATTCAAAATATGAAAATGATCATTGTGTGGTATGAATGGGCCTTGATATTTCATATACTATTTCATATACAGATGATTGTAAGTGATAGTTTGTGTTATCTGAAGTGGGGTTGTATGAGGTACTGTACAGTGTATGGACAGTCAGTTTATTACCTGCAGCAGAGTTTGGTCTGTGCTCAGAGGAGTACAAACACAGACATCAAACCATGAACTACTGTGCACGGGGTCAACATGACAGGTATTTTAACCACCTAAAACCATTCCTGCTTAAAAAAATGTTTTCACAGAAAATAGTATGGCAATAGTTCCGAAGACCAATTCATTGTAAGACAAAGCAAAAAAAGATTAAGCAATGTAAAGACTGCTGAGTCTGAGAGTAAAGGGTTGCCTAAATAAAGCAAAATGTCATCAGCATACAATGAAATTCCATGAATGTCATCCCTGAGGGGTTTAATTCCAAGAGTGAACAACAACTGAGACAGTGGCCAACCCTGTTTTATTCTCATTCCAGTCTGAAAGCAGGAGAGTATTGGTTGCTTGTCTGAATAACTGCCATTGAAAAAGTCAATGTATATGCAGTTAAATTTCGACACAACAAACTAAACAACTAAATGATTCCATTCAAACCTGCCAGGGCTATTTCAGCATCCCCAGAGATGGCTGTGGGTGGATGGTATCATCAGTATGGGAGAGAATACAAAAACATCAACATACTGCATGACCCTGCACTAGTGGATGAGATTAGATACCATTGATTCGACAATGTACAGCTTAATCTTTTGCAACAACATTCAACGAAGATGTGGGTGTGTATGAGTCCCTGTTGCTCCTCTGCTGCAGTACCAACAGAAAGAGCAGCGTTTCTTCTTGAACCATCAGAAACAAGAAAGGCCTCAAACAATATGTAAAATTTGATAGGCACCTTCCATGTTTGAGGGAACCAGTGGCACCATTGGATGAGTTCTTGTAAAATGGGATGGTTTTTCGAAATCTGAAAATTGTGCAACAGTCAGAAACATTGCCTTTGTTCCCGATGACAGAAAAGCTGGAGCTGGCCTGAGCGCGTGCCAGATGAGGTTTTACTAACTCAGCCAGGGTCATTATTTCTCTCTCCACAGCAGCTCCGCTGTAAAATCGAGTGGTGCTGTGATAAGGTTTGTTCCCAGCGGGGAAGATACCCGTCAAGAGTAATTATGTATTGCATCGCTTTATTGTTTTTTAATCTGTTTCTCATTTAGTACCATCTTGAGAGAAGTACCCCCTGGTTTTGTCCCCATATGTCCTCCCAGCTCCCTTTTTAGCTGCCAACCACATCACCTCATCATACAAAGCAAAGAGGCAATTCTGAGCCTGGTACGCAGCGGCAGTATCGATGTTTAGGGAACGAGATACGCCGTACAGTGTGTCACATCTCTGCTGAGCACTGCTAAGCAGGATAATCATCTCTCAGCTGAGCAGCCATGCTCCCATTTGAATTACAGATCTGAATAGGTCTTAACTGAATAATGTACTGGTTGGTGACTCAGCAGAAAGCAATGTGCTGTGCTGGGTCACCCACACAGGGCAGCCTTTCTGCGATACTCGAGGTTGAAAGTGTAGTTGATTGTGCTGCGATCACAACATCCGCCAGTCACAGACTCAGTGTGTATCACTAAAAGTTAAGATTCTGTGAGTGTGGGTAAAGTATAGTACTTCATGAATCTGTCTTTGTGGGCTTGTTTTACTGTTTTCACGGGGTCTGAAAACCAAGAGCCCACCATACTTGTGGGGGTTACAATTTTCTGGGAACCAAAATGCTGGATCCCACAGGTTTATATGCCTGTTTGACGGTTAAGACTACATTTTAGAGTTAGGTCCTAGGGAGTGAATTATGTCAGTGATGGGTCCACGCAAAGATAGCCATACAAAGTGTGTGTGTGTGTGTGTGTGTGTGTGTGTGTGTTTGGACGTCTCGATGACACAAACAGTCCTGTCTCTGTCTCAGCGGAGGTTATGGGATGCTCTGCTTTCTCCCACCAAGACTGGAACCTGAGTGCTGAAACGTCATAATCAGCAACTCTGCCAAACAACAAACCACAGAGCTCACATTCAGGAAAGCGATGAGCGTACGCCAGCACACCGCACAGAGGACACCCACTGATCACCGCAGAATAATTCTGCTGGTATGCAAACCAGCAGCCGTCTTATTTTACGCAAATATTCATGTTTTTAAAAAGGGCTACTCCACCAATATTACATGTTAGTGTCAATTCATGGGGAACGCAAAAGGTGCTGTCGAGTTGCCTTAGGGGAAGCACGCGAGCCATAGTTTTTGAAGTTCGGCCTATGCCAGAACCTAAAAGTCAGGATGCCACCAACTTTATGGCAGTCCAAGAATAAACTGAAGGAAACACAAGTATGCATTGTTTTCTTCACTGTTTTCAGGATAGAGAAGTAATTTACATTTTTGACATTCCCTCACATGGAATTGTCGACAAAATTGTATTTTTTCGAAGCAGCGAAATGTTAAAATGCTCAGAAAAGAAAGCAGACCTTTTATGCAACTGGACAAACCATCAGCTTGTGAAGCTCATGTAACATGACTGAAAGTGCCACGATAACTGCTGAAGGACCTTGTGGTGACACTAGTTTCTCAACTATTTAAAATTACATTTGGACCACCAGGGGACACTAAAATCTTTATATTCAAACAGCATGATGAACCTGTCGCTCCGAAAAGTGAACTTTTATGTTTTTGTTTCTATGAAACACAGGATTTCAGCCCGTTTCTCTGCAGCTGGAAGCAGGGAGCAACCTTCATCACACTGAGGAGTTGGAGGGCACCGACGTGCAGACGTTCAATATGTAATCAAAAGCCAGTGCCGCTCCACGAATCAATACATCACTCTGATCATCGCATCACAACCTGACTCGTAAATGACGCATAGTGAGGAGTTCATTCATTTCCCAGCACAAAGAGATGCAGCACGCAGTCGTGCACAGCTTTGTTTTGTCTCCAGCCATTCAGAGACTAAAAGAAGTGGGTGTTGGCCATCAACAGGCAAAGTGTGTGTGTGTGTACATGTGCGGTCAGTGTGTGTGTTTCCCATTACCTCCTGGTTTGTCACCACCATTCTTCTGGTCTCCTGCTGACATTGAAGTTCAGTTTTCAGCTGCCCATCCACCGGACAAGTCTCCTTTTCCCTGAGGGCCGGCTCGGAGGGTGCCTGGGGTGCGACGCTGGCAGAGGAGGGTGAGGAGGGACGGAGGAGACAGAGGAGGAGAAGAAAAGGGAGAAGAAGGAGGAGAACAGAGGGTGGAGGAGAGAGGGCACAAATCCATTCTACTGACGGCTTTCCTCTTTTCCCTCACACACACTCTCTCACCCAGACACATCCTCTGCTGAGAGGCCAGCAGGAAAGGGAGGGAGCTGGGGAGGGGGGGGGCAATGCTGGAGGGTGGGGAGGTGGGAGGGGGAGGGGAGAAAGGGGCAGGGACAAGGAGGGTATGGGGAGACGTGCTGCATTCAGGGGCCTGTTGAAAAGATAGTAAAAGCTGCAAGAGATAGCATTTCCCTGAGCATTTCTGATTCCAATTTCTACTTAAGGATTTGACAAGATAATCCCAACTCAAGGTCCACTTACTGGCTTTTCCCAAAGCTTTCAAGCCGCACTGTCGTCATCGGACAGAAGAAAAACTGTGAGGAATGAGATCTAAACAGCGACTGAGCCTCCCTGACAACAGATCAATCTCCATAACAACTGAGCAAACTCGATCCAGTCATGAAGACCATGTGATATGGTGAAAGATCAGGAAACAATCACAGGATTGAGCTTTTAGATTTTTTGGGAAGTGCAAACATTCTATGAAATATTATTTGCAATTATTGCTGAACATGAGGTGATGAGATCATACCATGAGTAGGGGGTAAATGGACCTTTAGGGAGTCTAACTGTCTCCTTGACTCATATAGGGAAACCAATTAAAGACGCCGTCATAGGAAGAAACAATGCATAATGCATAAGTTAATAACCTCCTGACCACTTTTAAAAGAAGGGAATGCAATGGAGCCAAGAACTAATGGAATCCAGGACCATTATTCTTTCACTGGGCACTCTGTACTTTGCAGGTGTCTCATCATTACCCTTCCTTTAACCCCAGGTAGGTCTGTGGCACTATTGTTGCTGAACAACAAACTGCGTTGAATTTTTCCACTGCAACAAAAAAAACAGACGATGTCGTTGACCGTCTCTGATCATCTGCAGCTGTCTGACCAGCGCTGGCTACTGCTGCCGAGGGAAGTTTGTTTATTTGCTGACCAGTTGAGCCCTCTGACCCCACCACCCTGTTTACGCCTCTGAGCTTCCCGGACCGCTTCAGAAAAAAAAAAAAAAAAACAGCGAGGAGCGTGCCAAGTGGCCCTGTAGCTAGGGCCGCTCATCTTTCACTGCTGCGCTTCTCATGCAATTTTCAAATCTTTTTCCCGTGGGTGCTCTGTGACTTATCTTTGAATAGCAACTAAATCTGATCAAGGGACAAAATTGTGAAAGAGCTGACTGAGAAAGATTGTGTGGCCTGTGTTTTCTTCTCTTTCTTCTTTTTAAAAAAAAAAGCAATTCAAATTGTGATGCATGCTGAATTGAGATGATGTATGCCAACTTATACCATTTACAATAAATGATTCCTCTGGCCAGTCAGAGGCAGTGGAAACAAGCTACGAACAAAGCAATTATAAATAAATATTAATACTGTATGTTGATATGGTAAACTTTACATAATCTACATAACCAACAGATACAAAGAAACATTAACATCTATTTGAAGTGGTGTATCTGGGATCCTGATGGATGGAATTCCTAAATTCACCTAATCTTTACCTTTGTTTGGTCCACCAGCACAAGATGGTCACATGGTACCCGGAACACTTTCTCTTCATATTTGTACAGTGGGAGGAAGTACGAGCCGGTACGAAACGTCATCATGCAGTGATTACGCAGAGCTTTTTCAGTGAAAACAGCTACCTACTGCAGCTGCCATGATTTGAGAGCAGAGGGAGCAATTAAAACAGTTAAGGTACATGATGGAAAACCAAAGCAGCGAGCTGAAAGAAGCTAACATGCCCAACGCAGCCTTGGGTGATGGTTATCTGAGTTGATCACCACGAGTGGCACGTTACGCTGCCAGTTGATCAGTTATTATGAAATACTGATAATAACTACTTATAAAATAATGGGGTTTATATGTAGAGTCAATCTAAAAGATCAAATAGTAGTCAGGAGAAGAAGAAAAAATGAAGGCCCTCCCTTGTTCTCAAACAAGACAACAAACTTGTTCTTTTCAGTAAAAAGGAACAGAGCAAGAGCTTCGCACACAGACTGGCCAAAAAAAAAGGTATTTGTTGAACAAAGCAGTGGACACAGAAATATTAATATGCTATTCAGGTAGGAGGCTTCTCATACAAACTGAAGTGAAACCACGTGACGGCGACGCCCACATCCATGTACCACATTCTGTCCGAGTGATTTTATGTTTGGTCGTCTCGTCAGCCAGGCCACCCACCTCAGTATCACCCCTTGTATCTCTGCCACACAGGAACAGTTTCCTCCAGGGGGCATGGAAGGAACAGAGCAGAGGTTGACGCAGCAGGATGTTGTGCAGAATGTATTCCTGTCAGGGTGGAACCACGTCACTGAGGACAACAAGCCCACTGACCCACTGAGCTCCCATCCCGTCACAGTGACAGCCTGGCTCACGGCAGTCCGGGGTGTCCTCCGCCTGCTTGTGTTCCTGGCAGCTCAGTCACTCCCTCTGCTGTAGAACAACTATCTGATTAGCATTCACGGCTACGAGGGGTGGGAGTAACAAACCTCCACTGATACAAATGGAAAGGACAAAGCTTATGTGAACTGAAAACTCGGTAATAAAAGGGTCATCGAATTTGAAAAACTCAATTTCCTTTGGATTTGAGTGGGCTGTGTTAGTATCTACTGCCTCACATTCATCATTCACACAAACCCAGCTGACCTTTATCATGTACAACAAGCCACTTTAGTAACTGCCCAGGCTGTCAATCAAAAACCACACCCACTGTCTAACTGATGAGGTTTTGGCTCTCAGCATGCACTGGGTGTTGGGGTGTGGTTTCTTCTGCCATTTCAGGCAGGGGTTAAAAAAAAATGCTTGCTGTCAGTTTATTTTCATCACTTCCATATTTTTCAGTTTTGTTTTGTGAATGATGAAACTGATGACAACTGGCTCTGTTTTCATGATAACACAACTTTTTAAAATAGATTTTTAATGATACAGGCTTTAAATAGTCCACTCTGTGCTGTATCACTCCATTTTTCATTTCACATCCATTTTTCCTGCTCCATTTTCAATGTCATCACCTCCATTTTTTCCATGTTAAGTTTTGGTACTACCACCCATCATACGCAGCCGGGCAGGCGGGTGAGTCCAGATGTTAAGATGTTAAGCCTCCAGAAAAATGACACTCTGCCCATCCTTCACTTCTTCCACTTCATCCACAGCAAAAAATATTCCATCAACTGATCAAGAGTTTCCAAACATTGATTTGAATGTGTATCCCCACTGACCACCACATATTAAGACACACACACACAGACTGACATCATGTACCTTCATGTGTAAATAACCAGTGATTAACTTGTAAATCAGATGGTGCTAGAACACCAAGTGCATGTGATAGCAGAGGAGTGAAGTAATGTGGTTCTGAAAACATGACATCAGACCTGCTATATACGGGCTTACCGGCCTAAGTTTGAAGTAATTTCCATGATGTAGTGGAGATGTTATGACAATAACTTTTAATTATTTTTGGCTACTCTGCGCTCACACCAGTAATTCATTTCTCCACACAATACTTGATAAGAACCACACACATGTTTCTGAAATTCTATTATTATTAAATGGGTTAGCCTAAATAAAACCAATTTAGACAGTCGTCTATTAACAGACAAATGGGTGCTTACCTTATGTAGTCGTCCAGATCACTCCACACCACTGCCATGCCCTGCTTATCCACCTCCTCTGTTTCAGCTTTTACTCCAAATGTTTGGGGTCAGAACTGTGCGTGAAGCAACTACAACTCCTCGATTAACTTGTTATATCCAGTGTTATCACCCCCTGAGAAAACACACAGCCTTCCACGTTGTTAACCATAATTAGAAGGAAAAAAAACTATGGCTAAGGGCTTTGTCGCTGGGTTTTCCTCCTGCTTCCATATTACTCCCCTGCTCCTGTTCATGAACCTGGCTAGCTGTTAGCTGTTAGCTGCTGCCACAGTCATCTTCAGTTACTCCTATTAGCATTAGCATTAGCACCTGCCCCGACTGCCACAGATTGTCATCACCCTGACTTGTTAAGAAGCGTTAACAGGCGCTTTTCTTTTTAAAAGTGGATTACAAGTTTCGCTGTCTTTTTGACATTTTCATTTCAACATGTGTGATCCTCTGTTTTCCAACTGTCCCACTGGTTTTAGCCTTTTCTTTTTCTGTGCGCTTCACGGCCCGATTACCCAGCATGCCTTTCGCCCAATGCACACGCACCAGCACTGACGGTTAGATCAATGATGATCTCCGGACTTTTTTTTAGGGTCGTCAACAGATAAACTAATAAAGCACATGAAATTGCTTGAAACTTGTTCTAAAAATAAAATGAAACATTATATATTTAAATTATTTCACATTATTCGTGTTTTCATACCAGTAGAGGTGCCGGAAGCCACACAAACTGGTACCAGAACACGACATAGTCAGAATGTGAGAGGTGCGGGAACCAGCGCAATGAAGCCGTTGGAATACCAAACTGAGTGTATATAGTCTAAACTTATTAGTAAAAAGTTTTGTTTTTCAATTTATTTTGCTTGGTTTATTTTTGGAAACTATGTTAACCAGGTGGTGAAATCCATCATATTGTACCACCACCCAGCGTACACGTGTAAAGGCTCTCAAACGGCTGCTGCTGGCCAACTAAGAAATTCCCTCTCCCCTCCCCTTGTTGTTGTCATCACCTTGAGCGCCATAACATCCAACAGTGCCTCCACCCAGAAGCGCTCTGGGACGAACAGGATGTCTAATTCTAGACCACTTCCTGTATGACATTCCTGACCTGAGCTGACTTCCTGCCAGACTCTCTCAGACTCTATATGTATAGACGATCTATGGCTCAACCGCCTCAACTTCTTCATTATTTTGCATGTGAATGGCACAGAGGAGGGTGCTGAGAAACACTATACAGTACAGGGAAGTATTCTAAAACTACTGGTCTGGGCCATCTGCTTAAAATAACACTATGAATGTACTCTCAACATCTTCCCACCTGAAAGAAAATTCTAGTTTCTAAAAGTGATATTACACTGATGTTATATAAACTTGATTAGACATATCAGCAACTGCCTGGACTGTTCCATCAATTGAAACTGGTTTTGTAGCCATTTCATTCCATTTATTTTATTGATACCTTCCATTAAGTGCATAGAATGAGAGTTCGCATGAATAACATTTATAACAAAGTGACAGACTGATAGGTGGAGATACATGGAAAAGAACAGGACATCAGACACAACAGACTACATTCATTGCAGCAGCATCACTGCAGTCCCCGCTTGGACAACTCTCCCATCTGGTGTATTAGATGTAAATATACAGGTTTATATATGTGTGTAACACAAATCACGCACTAAGAAATATGAGTGGATATTCAGCAGTGAAAAGGAAGTACCTGTAAAGACTTTGTGCTGACAAGATAGCACAGATACATAGCCAAATGTCTGTTGGGTCAGTGCAAAAAATACCCACGTGAACTTCCACTTAACATGAACCGGCCGTGCCCCTGATCAAATCTGCATTAGGTCAACAACCCGAAGCAGGTAGTGTATGTCTAAATGACTCAGAGAAGCTCCCATTCCAACATGAGCTACAATTCCTTCAACATTTAAATCATTTGTAGTGTTTTCCTGCCATTTCGATTATAATCCCACCCCAGATCAGTTTCGATTTCCTTCTCCTTCAGTATTTATTAGTGTATCTATATATATATATCTGTTTATTCTTCCAGTTTAAATGATAGAAAAATACAATGCAAATCTAAATATAAAGAAAACTGTTTCAAAAATACACAAACTGCAAGAGGAGTTTCACCCTGGCTACTGAAAGTGACCAAATAATAGTGTCAATAAAGGCTGAAGCAGCTGATTGCCACAGAACAAACAAAAGCATGAAATAAAATTGGATTTCCGCAAAATCACCGTAAAGACAAACTAAAAATTTTCAAATGGCAACTGTAACTTAGCCAGTAAAAGGGAGAACCAACAGTAATGATTGGATTCAGATTAAAAGAAATAACCAGAAACTCAGAGAGATCTCCCAAAGATAAATCAACATGAGGTACGTCACACGTTGCCTGCTTTCATGTTTATAATTTGGTTCTTTAATTTCAATGGTGAAACAGAGGCTGTAGAGAAGCCCATCTCCTGCAGCTTTGACACTCTGACGTCAACTCATCTAAAGCTGCTCCCAGGATGCCTCCGTGGAACCCACGCAGCAGAAACTACGAGAAATTGCATCTGAGTGCGTATTGGTTGAGTGATGCTGTTACAGTATGCTCTCCCTCATGTTCCCGCTGCTGACCGACTGCTGACTCTCTGTGCGTGCTGCTGAGGTTCGGTTCCACGTGTGGAAGTCCAGAAGGCACTGGTTCAGTTTCTCCATCCAGTCCAACCTCTCCTGTTTTGTGTCAGCTGAGAACCAGCGCCTGAACGAGAGAGAAGTGTCCATCAGTGTGCGTGCTGTGATCTGCGAGAATTAGACTGTGTCACGACCCGGTTGGTGATGTCACAGACGGTGCCAAAACTTAAAAAACACCCAATGACATCACTAGTTGGGTTCAGCCAGAAGAGCAACATGCTTCATGCTTACTGGAAACAAGTTTTCATGATAATTGCTTAAATTTAACAGAAAGGGATTTACATTTATCATCTTACACTTCACAAATTTCCAAAGACGTCATTTTATTCATCAAACTTACTTGGCAAAGGTTTCCTGGCTGCCGTCCTGCTGCTGCTGCTGCTGCTGCTGCTGCTGCTGCTGAGGGACGCTGCTCGCCAGCTCGAAGGTGAAAGGTCGAGCACACGAGTCCCTCTTGACGGGCCTGACACACTGACTGGGAGAGTTGGACAGTGAGATGCTGCCCTCCGCTTCCTGCGAGGTGGACACAGAAGGCATGATCAAAGCTGCCGAAAAGAACTCAGCGACGAAAGTCTGCACATGCGTCTGCTGGGTCCAGTCAGACCTTGGTTTCTTTGTCATTGGGGTGGTTCCAGTAGAACAAGCTGGACCCCTCCAGGACAAAATAGCGGCGATGCCACACCCCATATCCACTGATCAGCTCAAACATGGTCTGGGAACACAACCACAAAGAAGGGGGGAGTGAATCCAATGCAACAAAAAACGCATCAAAACTGTTATCTAACATTTAAGGAGGCTGTTCATTTTGTTTTTGTCGATTTGTGTAAAACATGCAGAGTTATATTCAAATACATGCGCTATTTTCTCGCTGGAGTGCAGTGGGAATCCTATCTGCCTCCGTTTTGAACATTTTAACACATTAACGCTAAATGGCTTGTTAAGACGGTGACGTCTGTGACGTCGCCAGCGTGTCGAGTGAAACAAACGGACCAGGAAGCCTTGGTGCTGCACGCTGGAGTGACTCTCGCTCTCCAGGCGTAAGTAGATGTTGCCCTCTAGAGGTGAGAGAAAAGGCACCTGCAGCGCAGGGGAGAAAAGGGAGGGGGGGACACACCGTCAGACTGGTATGATGTGGAAGACGTCGAGAAGCAAGAGACATGACAAATGAAAGCCACCTGTCGACGGCTTTCATTCCAAGCGGTTATGATAATGAGAGGTTAGTTTGTGTAAAAGGAGCGGGGGGGAAATGTGACAGGTGAAGGGGTGACAGTATGGAGAACAGTGAAACCTTTTCCTGAAATTCATCTCCCAGCAGCCTCCTGATTTTTCCTTCAAGTTTCATCTGAGTGGAGGAAGCAAGACGGAGAGAGGGGAGGGGGAAGGACAGACACGTTACGTCACCAGCGTGCCCACCCATGTGCAGAACAAAATAATGTAAAAAAAAGGGATATACAGTATAGTGGTGCCTCTGGTGCTGTGCTTTTCTGCTTGGTCAGCACACCTTTCAAACTAATGTATTGAGATGAAAACTTAACTCACGTTTTCCTGTTATGAAAATGAAAGGAAAATCCCTGTCCATGTGCACAGACCTATACATAACATGTGTTACATGGGCCAAGCCTCTCCCCTCTGAATTTCATTATTCAATTTAAACCCCCCCCCCAAAAAAAACAACAACAACAACAAAAAAGCACATCTGCACTGACAAAAACATCCACACAACTGCACATCAGGGTTGATCTGGCTCAGGCCTGAAACTCGCCAGATTCATGTCGTTTTTTTGTTGTTGAACTTTTAAATTGACACTCGTGCTTTCACCAACATCACTCACAGCATATCAGACTGAGACAGCTGCGTAATCACTTTTAAATCATGAGGATGCCACAGTGTGAGCAGCAGACACTCACCTTATCCAGAGGGAACTTGCTCTGTCCCAGTGAGGCTAAGGTGATCTTATGGGAGCCCACGAGAGAGAAGTTACTGGAGCGACGAGTGTTGAGGGCAGGAGGAGCAGCAGCTGAGGAACCAAGGTGTGCGGAATGACATCGCAGGACAAACAGGAAAAGCTCAGTCAGAAACATATGCGACCCTTATGATCACACTTGTTTGATACAAAAAGGACCGCTGTCCCATCAAATTCACATTTTATTTTTGGTGGCAGAAGTTTTTTTTTAAGCCTTTACTGTAACCATTCTGCAGTCTATTAAAAAGGGGGAAATTAAAGCATATACTGCTATAGTATAATAAATATTGACAAAAAATAAACTTACTTGACAGTTTGTTACTGGATCTCTGCTGAAAACAAAAGAATATGTTTCAGTAAAAAAAAAAAAAAAAACCTCACACAACAATATGTGGGCATGAAATAATAACAATAAAAAAGGTATACTTACTGTAATAGTGTTAAGAAGTTTTCTTGGTGTGACCTGAATATGTAAAGAATGAGTTAGACATGAGGTCTGCCGTCAACAAACAGCTTGCTCAGTGTTGGTGTTGGTTCCGCCCTTACCCGTGCCTTGGCGGTGGACCGGTCCACGCTGCAGTTACTGCCTGAAGCGTGGGACTGGGTGGCAAAGAAAAAAATAACAGTTACATTCAAATCTACGCATTACACTGATATAACAGTGCTGCGCGTTGAACAACTTTATATAACTAAAAAAGGTTATGAAACATTTCAATGGAATTAAAAAAAAAACAACTCAGATATGCTAGGCTAACCTACATTAGCTTGCCCCTGCCTAACAAATAGTTACCAGCTGTAGTGTAGTTTCAAGGCTGATTCCCATTCTCATTGTATCTGCTAAGGCTAAACTAGAGTGGCTAGCCCAACTAGCTTGATAGGCTACTTTATTTGCCATGGCCCACTCAGTTGTGCAAGTCTGTCTAACAGCCACTGGCATGAGGTGTTTCTCGTTCCTTTAGCACTTTGTAGCAAGTCAGAGTCTGTCTTACAACTACACATCAGCGAGCTACCTGAGCACAAACTATTTGTTGAGCCAGCTAGCATTCATCTCTGCACCTACCTCATGCTAGCTCACCACACGCTATACACATTTGTATATGACAAAGCTAGCTATAGTCAGAATAAATAGGATTATCACATATGTATAATCTATATAATATAGAAATATTTTTGCGCTGATGTCCGATCCATGACATAAGCACACCATCAGTTACTTAAAATACTGCCATGTAAGTAGTTGGAGGAGTCCATAGTAAAACAGCTCCAACCACTTCACTCCTTTATTATGTAATAAAGAACTCCTTCAAATCCAAACATCCGTGTCCTTTTTTCCTCACCAGACTGTAGACCTCCACCTCAATCTCAAAGGATGAGCGGATATCTTTGCTGAAATATGGAAACAAAACAAACCAAGGTTGAGTCTACATTATAGATGTCCACATTGATAAAATCACAAAACTATTTAAATTACCAGGGCAAGTGACCAAAATCATTTTAGAACTTCACCATGAAATCATGTATAAAAGATACAATTTGCACCACAGTCAATATCCTTGTTTGGTCAAAGTTGTCTGGATATTTAAAAATCAAAATTTGAAGTGAGAAACCCAACTTATTTGTCCAGCGACGCAAAAAAAAAAAAAAAATGAAATAACAAAAAGTGCATCTTACAGGGTGACAGAAGTAGGGAAGGAGATGGTGTCTCCATTCTGAGCGTCAGCAGCAGTGGCCAGCGGCGTGGCGATGATGTTGCAGGGCCCGTAGCGGATCAGGATGAAAAAGTAGTGACTTGGCCGACCTGGGCGAGTGAATAAAACAGTCCCCTCAAGGTCACACCAAAGGATCAATAATGTTAAACAACTACATGAAGCAACTAAAAAGCACCAGACTTCCTGCTGTGCTACCTGTCCGGCCGTGTGAGGAGCAGACGAATTCGACCTTCAGAGGCAGCTGGATGTTGGTGATGCTGACGGTCCCTCTGCAGGGCTGCTGGGAGACATACTCCCTGTCCTCCCCTGCGACCTCTCCGGAGTCCGAGTTCCTCTCCTCCCTCAGTCTGGCCACCTCTGCCAGCAGGGCAGAGCGTTTCTCACCTGAAGCAGAAAGATAACACAAAGTGAAGAAAAAAATTCTTTAAGTGATTATTAATAGTAACGACATCTACACGTATCTCATCAGCTGAATGGAATTGCTGTTGAGGCAACACTTTGGAAAAAAACAGAGTAATGTATCTCTGGGACACATACAGGAGACCAGCAGCAGTTTTTCAGCCTCAGCCTCCTCCAGCGAGCCACGGCCGTGCTCCTCATCAGTGCAGCAGCTCAGAGCCTGCAGGGTCTGGTTGATCACAGTCTGCAGCTTCCCGCCTCCTCATTCAGAGCCTGGACAAACACGCGGAACGTTTGGATGAGATTTGAGTTATTTAATCAAACGCAACACTTTGCAATTAGTAAAGTTGGTTCTCTGCACAGGGAGCGCCATCAAACACTGTGCTACACACCGTGATTTTGTCCTTGGTGTTTTCAGGACGCTGAGGTTGGGACTTCTCTGGAGCTCGTCTCTGAACCGCGGGAGTGAGGCTCTGAATGGTGGGCGCCGGCTTACTCTGCCTTTGTGTACGGTATGCATCAATACTGTCAATCACAAAAAAAGTAACCTTCATATATATAGTGAGGATAAATAGTGATAGCATAATGCTGCCTTGTTCACTGAAACTGAATTGTCACTCAGTAACACAGTTTACAATCCTCTAGTTGAGTTGTTTTTTTTTTTTTTTTAAGTAGCAACATTAAATTAGTTCCATTGACCAAATCACATTCCACATTCAGAATACATTTTAAAAATGTTTGAATGAAAAATGTTGATACAGTGGAGCATGATACAGCTTGTAATACATAATTATTATGACAGCCAAAAGTCTGCTCAAACATCAGAGCAACTCTGAAGCAAAAGTTTGACTCTACATATTCATGTTAAACATGGATGCTGTTTCATATCTCTCTATTCTTTGGAGATTTGAGTGGTAATCATCTACAGATGGCTGTGCTGCAGCTGTGACCTGTACCTGTACAGAGGAGCAGATTCAGCAGGAGGGGTGGCAGTCTCTTCTGGAGTCAGGAGCAGAGACGGAGGATTCGATTCCTGGCTCACTGCGAGCCGCTGGCGGTGGAATGTGGAACGTTAACACACAGTAAGGATTTTTTTTTTTTTTTTTTTTTTTTTTTTAGGCGTCTGGGTTATTTAGCTTTCACACTGGCACTTAATCCACAAAGCTCCACTGATGAACTTGTGCGTCAACGTGCTCAAAGTTGTGAGTGAATCTCACCAGAGGGGTGACCACAGCCTCGACAGACTTGCTGAGAGGAGAGAGGATGCCGCTGGGAGGGAAAGTCAGCAGCTCGTCTGCGTTGCTTTCATCGCGCTCTTCTTCCTCTTCTTCCTCCACGCTGCCTCTATCCTTCTCTTTGTCTCCAGAGAAAGCGCCGAGGCCGCTGTCGTGGTCCTCGGCGTCTTCATCTTCACCGCCCGCTTCCTCTATCCTTCCAGCGTATTCCAGCACCTCCTCAAACATCTGATCGATGATGTCAGCGGTGTTGGTCTCGTCATGAGAGCTCAGTTCAGCATCTGAGGAGAGACAGAACGCACCGAATCACTCTCTCCAACAGGGTGGAGGCAGATGAGCTGCCAGAAAACCAGTACTGAAAAAAAGAACAGGACACACAACAGATGACCACCTATGTGTCTCAGTTGTGTGTCCCGTTCTTTGTCCTCCTTTAAGTGCACCTGTTCAATACCATCTATGTAGCTGAGACATATGGGTCTCTTCATCATGTCCGTCTCGGTGCCTAGTTCCCAGCTCTTTGGTCACGCTGTGCTCCCAGTGCAACACTAGTGTACGCAGTCAGGTCAGGGATGTGTGTCCACCAGTGTGCCCGGGTGCTCACACACAAACATACACACCTTCTCACTGATCTTACCTGACACACTCATCTCTGCCCTGGACTCCACAGAGGTACCGGTCTCAGACAGGGACGAGTCATTGATTAGCTCGGGCTCCAGGATAAACGTGACTTTCCTCAGGCGCTCTCCTCCCTGCCTTGTGAGCAATTTCTGTCAGTCTGTCTGTGACTCCCTGCCCTTCATCTACCACTTCTCGCTCCATCTCCTCTGTCTCCAAAAGACATTCTGAAGCCTGGACCTCTGTACCAATGTCTGCTGGTTGGGCAGAAGCCTCTGCTGCATCTGCAGTGTTTCTCTGAAGCTCTACATCCACTGCCTGAGCCACATCTGCAACATGAGATGCCTCTACCTGTTCCAGATCCATGTCTTCTTCTTTCATACTGGCTGGCTGGATGCTCTGTGACTGGTGACACATATCACCTGCACGAGTGCATCTGTCTGCATCTTCCTGGTCTCGCCTCATTACAAAATCATCGCTATCTGCTCTAGCTGCTCCCTCATTGCATTCTTCACAGGCCACAGAGTGCTCTTCTGTCCCTGGGCTTTCATCGTCCTTCAACTCAGAGACATGACCTGAGCAACACTCCCTCTCCTGGATGTCAGAGGGATCCCTCCCTCCTGCCTCTTGTTCCGCTCTGGATGATTTCACCTGCCCTATCTCCTCCTCTTCTTCAGCTATGCTCGCCTCTTCCTCTCTGCGCACCTTGTACTGAGGGTATCTCCACAGCCTGCACTCCTCATCTGTTGAAGGCTCGATCGCCTCTTCACTGTACGAAGAGTGGTCAAACCTTTCATCTTCTGCAAATGAAAACCCTGAACTTTCTTCAGTTGCTTTGGGGACCTCATCATTTCCCTCCCCGTTCGACTCATCTGAAGAAGTTGATCCCAACAGGCTCTGCTCATCGCCCGACTCATTCTGATCCTCACCCACAGATGTTCTGGACGATCTCTGGTCCTCGCTAAAAGACAGCTTCAACACAGCCTGGCTCTCTGCTTCTCGCGACCCGAGCTGCTCTCCTTCGTGTCCAGCTGAAGCCTGGTGCTCTCCCTCCTTCAGGAGTTCTTCACCCTGCTGAGGATTCCGCTCCTTCCGTTCCACGTGCAGCTGCCCTTCACGCGAGCTCTCCAGCTCTACGGATGCTGCTTCAGAGTCACAAGGTGCCCTTTCACCTGTTGAGAGATCACTCTCACATCTTAACACTAGCTGCGTGAGCACCTTCAGATACTTCAGAGCAGGAAGGAAGTAATACCGAGCCAAAGGCTATTTAAACTGTGTACAGTAAGATATTGCTTGCACTGATTAAACTCAATAATACAACTTAGAGGAACACATCTGGGATGAGAGAAAACGCAAGAACCGACTGAAGTGTGTGTATTTTACTGCCATAAAGTTAGAAAGATCCAGATCACACTGTAAACTTTTGCAGTGGTGCAGTGATGTGACTCATCCCATCCCTACTCTATGTGCAAAGTAACAGCACATCGCTTCTGAATGATGAATTCTCTACCAGGGGAAAACACAAGGCCAAAAGTTTTACCTGCTGTATTTGCAGGTGGCCTCTCTGCACCTGATGAAGGAGCTTCAGTGAAGCTGCCATCTCTCATGTCGACGTCGCCATCCCCCTGCTGGAAGAAACAACGTCAGCACGATGCGGAGCGCAGTTCTGTTTCGCGTAGATTACTGTAGAAACATTTCGGTTCTTCGGCACATCCAATTTGAAATAAAATAATGGACACTGAAAGTTCCGGGCACGTTCACATCAATGTAGAAAGAAATGATATCACAGATATACAGTATATTAGTGCAGGAGTATGTGTTTCGGCCCGTATGAAAACCTTTTTTCCCAAAATGCTTGGGCTCCTTCTCCGTCGGTTACAGTACTCTCAGCAGCATGTTCAGGCGAAGTCGTTTGCACTCACGGGCCACTTCATGCGGTCCAGTACAAAAACAATAATGCTCGGTCTTGACCTCAATGTTTTTAAAGGCTATTATCTCTCATACAGTTCTTTCAATGATGATGTAAACCTCCTCAAACTAAAGCTGAGCCTGACATGTTAATGTCATATCCATTATCTTATTTCAAACGAAACATACTGAAAGTGAAAAAGGATTCAAAATGTCCATCTGTCCAAGTACTTATGGTTTGGTCTGTATAGTGTACTTTACAGTGATACTGTGGGGATAGTGGGGATAATGAAAATGGACCAAACAACCAATTTGATCACTGCATCAAGACCCCACTACTACCAACACACACCAAATAAGCCTGTTGGTGACAAGTGACAACATAATCCTTTATTCCTCCAGTGAACAGCCCACATCCCAAAAACCACACCACAGATTTTAAAAGATGCACTGTCTAAGAAGTGAACATTTTCCACTGGAGATTGGAGCCATGGTAGTGCTTCAGTAGTAATGACATCTTATCACCAGCCCTTGTCTTGTTTCTCTCAACAATGTGTACAAAGTGACCTGTTGTTGAACCACTGACTCACATCCCAGGGCTGCATAGGAGGCCAATGAACTTTCCTCCTAGATATAGGGACCCATGAGGAGGGCGACGAGGGGCCAGGAGGGGTCCTTCCCTGCTAATGTTTACACAAGCAGTTGTGTAAAAAAAAAATCTCAAAGTGGAAAAGAGCCTGCTCTACATTATTCAAAGAGATTATTAACAGAAAAACACTTGTCTGAAGAGTCAGGCCCTTTCAGACATATTATGTGATGGGGTTGAGGTGGGGGTCCTTGACTGTATCTTAACACACAACTTTAATCAATCTTTCCACAAAGTACGGTGAGAAAGTTGCGAGTTTTCATGGTCACTCTGATTCGGGACCAAGGAAATTCCCACATTCATTTGAATATCAAATATCAAATCCAGCATGACAGGACACAATGGGCAGATGTGGCTAAAACACACGTGAATGTGTGATGGCACAAACCCACCTGAGCCAACGAGGGATCAGAGCTGCTCCTTTTTAGCCAGGCGTTCTCACTGATTGGTTGGAAAGGCAGCTGGTTCAGCTCCTGCTCCCGTTCCTGAACCAGGAAACCATGTCAGATGTCAGACAGGTAGTCTTCCAATCAAATGACTTGAACTACACTGATATAAAACTCCGACATCCCTGTAATTAAATGGCGCTGTACCTGCTGGTAACTTCAGTGGAGATGAATTTAACATTTTAAGAGGCACAAACAGCACTGACGTGCAATGGCAGGATATACATAATTCAACATGATCTATTTTTGCAGTGTTTTGGAGTCATACATGTGCTGATCCCGGTATTCCTGATATAATAAAGCCATAAAACCAACCTGGCGCATGCGTGAGGCCTGCTTGGAGCTGGGCGTCGTAGTGCCTCGGAGTTTCTGATGGATGCCGGCTACAAGGTTGGAGCGGGTTCGGGGGCAGAGGGCGGCAGGGCTCGGCGTGGGCCCGGCCTGGAAGACCGGCGCTTTAAACCGCTCCATTCGCTGATGGAACTCTCCCTCACCTGGAGGGACCAAAAGAAAAAAAAAACTGATATGAATTTTCAAACACAGAAATTAAGTGAAGTTTGTAACATTTTCTTGCCACAGTGTACAGTAGATTTGATTTTTCCTACTTTAACATGAAGTGGATTCAGTTAGTAAAGCTTTAGGTAATCTGTCTTTAAGGTCATAGTGTTGCTAACATTTCACATGATAATCTGATGCGCACCATGCTCAAGTTTGTTTTTTCTTTCATAGTGAACTGTAAGCAGTCTCATTCTTTAATACTAATAAAATTGGCTATTGTATTGTGATACCATTCTGGTACTGGTGTACAGTGCCTCACCACTTCAATTACTGATAAAACGCCCCGGTTCTTACAAAGAGAGAACCATGTTAGAACCTGGCATCCTCAGGAACTCATATTCACCAGCACCTAGTGCACCCAAATTATTTGTATTACTTTCAGCAGTTCAATTTTGGAAACAGAAACGCGGCAGTGCATTCAGACAAAAGTGTGATGTACATTCTCAGAGGTTTTTGAATGCGTGTGTTCATGTGCATGCTTACTGAGGAGATGCTGTCCTAAGCCTTTGTCACATGATGGGCTGTCAGTCCCAGGATCTGACAGGCACCTCTGGGCCAGTGGAGCTCCTTCACAATAAATAAATTAAAAAAAAAAAAAATCTGCTGTTACAAGCTACAGTTTTCATCCACGCTGACACATCACCGTTTTGAGCAATACCATAAACCCCGCCACAATACACTTTGACACTCTTGGATGCACACATATGTACACACACTTGGTTGACAGTTAATTAGCATCATCTATCTTAGCTAATGCAAACTATTGCATCTGCCTCGTAATCAATTCCACCTCCATGAAGGTTTTCGTTGAAGAGGTTGTTGTTTGAAGCAGTCTCCTGAATTATACTGCGTTACACCAAGAGGGCACTCTGATATTTGGTCAACCTCACTGATGCTTGAACAGTAAAAGGTGGGATTACCTTCTCTTCTCTGGGTGAGCTGCTGGACTCGGGAGTGGACTGAGGGAACCATGGGCGTGTCTGGCTTCGTCCCGAGCTCAGCCAGCCGTCCAGAGTTGGATGGTTCAGGGCTACGGTTCTCCTGCCCAGCTGCTGCCTCCAGACGCCGCCGCTTCTGGACGTCGTTCATCTCTGAATGATAAGAGACAAGACATAAGTCACCAACATAAGGAATAACGTTGCATATACGTGGACATTCTGTATTTGTAAAGACGTTAACCCTGAAATTCTTGTTAATACAGGCACAAACATACCTGATCGTGGGATGGCATTGTCTTCAGAATCTGACAGAGGGGCTCTCTGTCTCTTCAAGTTGAGGCTGCCACTATTTTCCTCGCCAGCTTCCATACTGTGCTGCAACCACAGGGACGTTACCGACGGGATATACGGGTTTTTTTTTAACGTGTCAGCTCTTACTGCTAACGAACAGACAGCTACAAGCACAGCAGCAGCTACGTACAGAATTCAGGTTTCTGAACTCTTCAAAGCACCTACTGACGATTACTAAAATTACTCATTGACGGTCACAACTCATGTCGTGAACGTAATTATCACAAGCTAGGTTAAAATAACGTCAAACCCTGGCCCCAGCTTTCATTTTCAGCTCAGGTCATTTCAAAACGTAACGCACGTTCAGTGCTAGCTGTGCCAACGAGTCAGCGTTATCTCGTTAGCGTTGCCAACACATCACAAATCCGAGGTCAGTGTGGTTACTCTTCTATTTCCGAGCACTGACAACTTGCCTCTGTGCAGCTTGTCACATGAGCTGCATTAGCCAACTTCTGTTAGCAACACTGCCCTTTGAGTCAACAATGACCAGCTCATTTCAGGCTAACTTATCCAAAGTTGGCCAACAAAACGTTAGCCTATCTTAGAACGGCAAGCTAACGTTAGCCGCAACAAACTGTCTTGGAATAGCGTGAACAGAAAATGCTGAGCAAGTCGTTCGTTGTCTTACCTGAAAAGAAGTCTGTGTGAAACTACCGTTAAACGAGTCTGTATTAACTGTCGAGAATGAATAAACAACCCACTTGTTGTCCTGTGCTTTCAGTCTCCTCCTCCCCGAAACTTTGAATTTCAGCGGGTCCTCTGACGTTGGTGGAGTCCCGTAAATACAGATCCTGCTTTGCTGAGGACACTGAAGAATTCTGTAATCTGATCCGACGTCCGTACCACTGCTACCTGGAACTCGAAATGAGGGCGCTTTACCGTCCTATACCGAGTAAACACGCAATGTATGCCCTGTGGCTATGGTTTCCATCAGTGCCTTCTGCCTCAGCCATGACTCCTGACGCCACCTCCAGAGCTTTGTCTGCCCTCCATTTCCTGCCTGTCCGCACCCAGATGCCAGCCAATGTCACCTTTGAATCCCTGGATTCCCTGTACTGCAGGACTTCCCGTGTTCTGGACACCATGGACTCTTTGGCAAGTCTGCTGAATGGGAGCTGCAGGATGTTACTAGTGCCATACAGGGTGGAGCTGTTCAGACTGCGCGGTAGACCAAGCCATCTACGCAGGTAGCTGCTGATATTTCTCTCAGTGGCCTCAACTGTTGTTTTGGGTACTGTATACACCAGCAGAGGCCACAGGATCTCGGACATGATGGAATGCTGGTAAATTCAAGGCTTGTATCTCCCTGGCAGACCTGATTTATAAACCCGACACAGCCAGTCATCCTGCTCTTTGGTGGTTTTCTGGATGGACTCAGAATCTTTGAGGTGGCTGTCAAAGTACTTCCCGAGGCTCTTATCCAGCTGCTCTGTGATGGATGGGATGGTGGCTCCAGACAGTGAGAAGCAGAACTACTACTATTACGACTACTAACTACTACTACCACTACTTTTCCCCTCTTGAGCACTAGCAACCTTGATTTTACTAGCTTAAAAGTTCATCATTCTACACTTGAGACGGACGCTGAAGTTGTGAAAACTGAAGCTCTTTATCTGTGAGAAAACAGCGAGAAAACAGTGAACTCTTAGTTCTTAAAACAACAACATCTTCGAGGAGCAGCTACTTCACTGTCGGAAAATGACCTCCGTTCGTTTCCAACGGGAGAAGTACCATCTGATCGTGAGCGTAAGGCGTCCGCTGGACGCCCGCTATGGTAAATACATTTTAGACCACGTTTAAGACCCGATTTACAACTTTGAATTTTCGCTGTCAAATTATCACAGGCAGTGAAATTGACTCTGTTCGTGACGGGTGAAAAATGTATGACTTTTAGTGTAATGTTTAACAAAATCATCAATTTTGAGTTGGTGTTCAAGTGTCATTCATTTAACATTAAAAATAGTCCATTTTAAAAAGTAATGCTAAAGGTTGTACATGTTCACGCACGAATATATCAGATATCATGTGACAGGTGAAAGTGTATGACAATTAGTGTAATTAACGAAATCATCAGTTTTGAGTTGTTCAGTTAGCATTAAAGCTAAAAAAAAAAAATATGGCGAACGGGCCATTTTAAAAACAAACGCTAAAAGTTGTGCATGTTCGCACGCGCCATGGAGAACACTGAGGCGTCTGACGTCGCTGTGGTCGACCTGGGGTCGCTTGTAAATTGATGGTGAGTTTGCATGAAATAATTAATTAATAAATAAGGAGCATGGAATCCATAATCCAATCCTGTACACGCTGTGCAAGTTCATTCAAACTCTGTATATAGTAGTTCTTGTTTTTGATGTAGATGATGATGATGAGACATAATGTAATTATAAAATTATGAATACATTATAGGACCTAGAGTATCTTTTATGATATTATTATTATTATTATTATTATTATATATTATTATTAATAATAATAATAATAATAGTAGTAGAAGTAGTAGTAGCATATGTATCAAAATGTCCTCTGTTATTCTGAAGAGTCTGATAATACTTCCAGTATGTAAATACATTGAATGACCGAAAATCTGAAAGAGATCTGATATGTTTTTACAGTAGATGTACAAAAGTCTCACAAAAGTGTGACTTTTATTGAAAGCCCCATATCTGAGCCACAAGCTTTTATCAGTCTAACTTTTTTATGAACTGATTGAAAAAACTCATCTTTTCCATAGAGATATTTAAGGACTATCACTGACACAGCGACATTAGACAGGTCGTTACCATCAAGAATAAACAATTTACGATTTTACTTAAATGAGTTCCTCTTACCATAACAATAATAATAATAATAATAATAATAATAATAATAATAATAATAATAATAATAATAATAATAATAAATATGTATGTATATGTGTAGCCTATGACGCGTTGACATAGTAACGCACATATATATACATTAAACTCATTCTACACTTGAGACGGACGCTGAAGTTGTGAAAACTGAAGCTCTTTATCTGTGAGAAAACAGCGAGAAAACAGTGAACTCTTAGTTCTTAAAACAACAACATCTTCGAGGAGCAGCTACTTCACTGTCGGAAAATGACCTCCGTTCGTTTCCAACGGGAGAAGTACCATCTGATCGTGAGCGTAAGGCGTCCGCTGGACGCCCGCTATATAATAAATACATTTTAGACCACGTTTAAGACCCGATTTACAACTTTGAATTTTCGCTGTCAAATTATCACAGGCAGTGAAATTGACTCTGTTCGTGACGGGTGAAAAAAGTATGACTTTTAGTGTAATGTTTAACAAAATCATCACTTTTGAGTTGGTGTTCAAGTGTCATTCATTTAACATTAAAAATAGTCCATTAGAAAGGTTGTACATGTTCACGCACGAATATATCAGATATCATGTGACAGGTGAAAGTGTATGACAATTAGTGTAATTAACGAAATCATCAGTTTTGAGTTGTTCAGTTAGCATTAAAGCTAAAAAAACAAATATGGCGAACGGGCCATTTTAAAAACAAACGCTAAAAGTTGTGCATGTTCGCACGCGCCATGGAGAACACTGAGGCGTCTGACGTCGCTGTGGTCGACCTGGGGTCGCTTGTAAATCGATGGTGAGTTTGCATGAAATAATTAATAATTAATAAATAAGGAGCATTAAATCCATAATCCAAATCTGTACACGCTGTGCAAGCAAGTTCATTCAAACTCAGTGGAAACATGCTCGTCCTTTCAAAGCGCCTCTCGTCCACCTGCAGACCAGACCAGAGTTGAGACATTTGTGTACATAATCCTCGGAGATTATTCACGTTATCGCGACAGTTGTTGTATTATTTTTATGAAGTAAAACTATCATCTCAGGACTTTTACGATAATGTTACCGGTCGTCTGGCCTTGATGAAACGAAGAAGGTGGTTAGTCATGGTCACTGTAAAGAGCCGTGAAAACATGACGGTTTGTGTTCATTTTTCAACAGTTTGAAGCAGGAGCTTGAAACATGAATCTTAAGACCTTCCACATGTCAGTCTCTGCACGCACACCAACAAACATCATTTTTAGAAAGCAGTTCAGATGCAGCCAACAACAGATGTTTCAAACAGTGTTCAACATTTGAAACAAGCAGACAAGGAATTTGAAGGATATTTAAATCCTGTTTCATTCACATGTCACATGTCACACATCAAAAAGAGTTTGTTTGGAATTGTTTTTAGGTCAGAAGTGTAATTTTTTTTAATTCAGGCTATATTTTGCCTGATCGTGTCATGACCAATGTGACTAATGTTCTGCTGTTTGTGTTGTGTTCTTTCTTTTTAGCTCATCTGTTCATCAAACTGCCACAATTCCTTCAAGTATACATGATCAACTTGAGGAACCGTCCGCTGAGCACATCAGCCGTGGAGTCCATGCACGTGACCGTGCTCAGTCTGTACCACAACCTGGTCACACAGGTCCAAGGACTTCCTATTATCACAGCGGGAGGCTATTTCTTCTCATTTCAGATGGAAACACTCATTCCTGATGTCAGGCAGAGCCAGAGTGAGAACACCGGCCCGTCCCCTGTAACGAGCGCACTGGGTATGATGGTGCCACCTGCCGGCTCCAGCTCTCGTCCTTTCTTCACTCCGGTTCATCCTGAGAAGGCGAGTTTCCAAGCGCTGAAGGCGGACCGCAGGAACTGTGTCCGCCGCACATGACGTTTGAAGGAAGAACGTTCACCAGGGTCATCTCCATTGTGTACCAGACTGAGACCAGCGAGATGTTCAACTGCTGGAGAGTGACAGACTACAGTGAAGACGGAGACCTCCTCACGTCAGTCTACTGTCGGTTCAGCGCCAACATGCAGCTGGTCGCAGATAGTCAGAAGAGAAAGGACAGAGAGGGAGGAAGCAGCGACGACAGCCTGTCTCCTCCAAAGAAGCGCTTGAGAGTGTGATAGGACGGTCCAACAGTCCACCACTTCTCCTGCTTGTGCCACTGCAGAGTGAGGATGTTGACACCTGAGGGCGAGCCTGTGCGTCTGGCCAGGCTGGAGACCACCACACCACAGCATCTTGCACCTGCATGAAGAATATGGTTGTGTGACAAGGTCAAGGCAAGCACAGCTCAGTGTTTTTGTTGTGCAGTGCACCTTCCTTTATTGTCAAGGATCAAAACCTGGAGCAGCAAGACTTGGAACAGGCAACCTCACCAAGAAGGGAAAAAAACTAAGTAGCCCTCAAACAAATATCTAAAGATGAAAAATACTGTATTTGAACTTCATTTTCTTACATATACTCTGATTTGTAAAATGAGAATTTTTCAAAATCTCTTTTTATTGAGAATCATATTCATATGTCACAGCATTCCAGCTTGTCTTATACATGTTTCTTTATTGCTGTTAAACACAAAATTGAATTCCTTTCTTGGGGTTAATCAAACAAACACCTGGCATTATATCATCTGTCCAGTAAAATTAAAATTTTAATTTGAAAATTTTGAAATTTCCAGTGTTTTCTTCTGTAACTTCTGTACTCACGGCTCTGTTCTGTTCTTCTGACACTTTCTGATCTTAAACATATATTTTATGTTATTATTAGACTTCTTATGCAGATGAACAGTTCTTGTGGTGTTGAAGTTATTAACTGTTACTGTTTCTTGTCTCCTATTTGTCTTTTAGAGAAAAGTCTGGAAACACCTTGAGGAGAAAGACAAAGACCTCAAGACAGAAAGGACAAGTAAAGGAGACTCAGTGAAGAGTGAACCCTGTCCTTTAGTAAGGTAAATAATCATTTCATTCATTTCATCATCAACAGACTTCCTATGCTGATTAAAAGTTCCTGTGCTGTTGAAGTTATTAACTCTTACTTTTTTTTTCTTCTATTTGTCTTCTAGAGAAAAGAGAGAAAAAACACCTTGAGGAGAAAGAAACAAAGGAGAAAGACAAGACAAGTAAAGTAAATGACTCTCCGAAAGAGTGAACCCTCTCATTTAATCAGGTAAAAATCATCTAATTCATGCCACCATCAGATTTCTTATGCAGATGAACAATTGTTGTTGTGCTCAAGTTATTAACTCATACTTGTCTTCTTTTTGTTTGTCTTTTCTTGAGGAAAAGAGAAGAAAAACACCTTGAGGAGAAAGACAAAAACCTCAAGACAGAAGAGGACAAGTAGTGAAGTCAAACCTCTCATTTAATAAGGTAAATAATTATTTAATTAATGACATCAACAGACTTCCTTTGTAGATTAAGAGTTCTTGTGGTGTTGAAATTATTAATTCTTTCAGACTTTTGTAGATGTCTTCTATTTGTCTTTCAGAAAAAGAGGAAAACACCTTGAGGAGAAAGAGAAAAAAGACCTTGAACACCTTGAGGAGAAAGACAAAGAAAAAGAGACTCAAAAAGGAGACTCTGTGAAGAGTGAACCCTCTCATTTGATAAGGTAAATAATCATTTAATTCATGTCATCATCAGACTTCCTATGCAGATTAAAGTTTAACTCTATTTTTTTTTTTTTTTTCTCTGTTTTTGAAAAGTCTGAAAAAAAAGAAAGACAAAATCCTTGAAAAGACAAGCAGAGACTCCAAAAGAGGACAGAAAGATTCAGGTCAGAGACAGAAAGAACAAGTGGTCAAAGGAGACTTTAATCTTATTTGTCTTTTGAACCCTCCATTTAAGAGAAGAGGTACAAAGTAATCATTTGTAAAGTTATGAAGAGTGAAAGGTCATAGATCAACAGTTCTTGTGGTGATAAGAATTAACTCTTCTTTTAGTTCTTGTGGTGTTGAAGTTATTAACTCTTACTTTTAAGAGTGAACCCTGTCCTTAATCATTTCTATCATCAGACTTCCTATGCAGATGAACAGTTCTTGTGGTGTTGAAGTTATTAACTCTTGATTTTTTTCTTCTAAAAGAGAAAAAAAGAAAACACCTTGAGGAGAAAGACAAAGACAAGACAAGAAACAAGTAAAGAGACTCAGTGAAGAGTGAACCCTCTCATTCAATAAGGTAAATAATCATTTCATTCAGGTCATCATCAGACTTCCTATGCAGATTAATAGTTCTTCTGTTTCTCTCATTATTCATGAACATTATGTTTTTGTCTTCTATTTTATCTGTTTTTTAGAAAAGAGAAAAACACCTTGAGGAGAAAGACAAAATCCTCAAGACAGACAGGACAAGCAAAGGAGACTCCATTAAGAGTGAACCCTGTCCTTTAGTAAGGTAAATAATCATTTCATTCAGGTCATCATCAGACTTCCTATGCAGATGAACAGTTCTTGTGGTGTTAAAATATTAACTTTTACTTTGATTTGTCTCTTATTTGTTGTCTTCTGAAAAAAAGAAGAAATACCTTGATGAGAAGAGGGACAAAGATCTGCAGACAGAAACAGAAAGTAAATGAGACTCCATGAAGAGTGAACCCTCTCATTTAATCAGATAAAAATCATCTAATTCATGTCATCATCAGATTTCTTATGCAGATTAACAACTGCTGTTGTGCTCAACTTATTAACTCATACTTGTCTTCTGTTTGTCTTTTCATGAAAAAAAACAGGAAAGAACTTGAGGAGGAAAGAGAAGAAACACCTTGAGGAGAAAGACAAAGACCTCAAGACAGAAAGGACAAGTAGTGAAGAGTCAACCCTCTCATTTAATATGGTAGATAATTATTTAATTAATGACATCATCACACTTCCTCTGTAGATTAAGAGTTCTTGTGGTGTTGAAGTTATTAACTCTTACTTTGACTTGTCTTCTATTTGTCTTTTAGTGAAAAAAAAAAGACTTGAGGAAAAAAGGAGGAGAAGAGGACAAGATCTACAGACAGAAAATACAAGCAAAAGAGACTCCGTAAAAGAGTGAAGCTTCTCATTTAATAAATAAACAGAAAATTAAAAAAGAACATTTAATTAATTCTCATAAGGTATAAACATTTATTTCATTTGTCAGACTTCGTATGCAGATGAACAATTCTTGTGGTGTTGAAGTTATTAACTCTTATTTTTTTCTTGTCTTCTATTTATCTTTTAGAGAAAAGAGAGGAAACACCTTGAGGAGAAAGACAGACTTTTAGAGAAAGAGAAACACGTTGAGGAGAAAGACAAAGACCTGCAGACAGAAAAGACAAGCAAAAGAGACTCTGTGAAGAGTGAAGTTTCTCATTTAATACGGTAAATGTGCTGAAGGACAGCTTTGGAGGGAGTAAATGGGAGATTGAATTTCAAGATATGCGCCCCCTGCTGTCGGAAAGAAGTCGTGGCAGAGTAGACTGAGGGATCGGGGGAAGCGTACGACCAGGGAAAGAGAGACTTTTACTGGACTATCATTATTGTTGTTATTCCAGTCAGGAGCTATACATGTGCATTCTTATACCAGTGAGTGTAATGTTTATGGTTGTTGAATCATTTCATACTGTTCATGATAATCTATCCCTATGTTGATAATCCGGCTAACTAATTAGCGCGTTTAAACTAGCGATTGCGCAGTTCTCACATGCGTATTTTCCTATGATGTATATATATTAATGTTTACTATTGGTTGTTAAATCAAGAGGATGGTTAGTTATTATTTCATTAGTTATTTACCACTACTGGTAGCATAGTATACAGGTAAATTACGTGCTGTTCTGATTACTGTTTTTGTTATTTTCTGTTACAGAACCACACACACACACACACACACACACACACACACACACACACACACACACACACACACACACACACACACACACACACACACACACACACACACACACACACACACACACACACGATAATAAAGGAATAAAAGGAAGAACATCTCTACTCGTGCATTTTAACTGATGCCCCCCAGCGGCCACAAGTGATCCCATCCAGTCCTATACAGTCCTTAATATAAACCCACAACAAACTCCACAACAGTAAATAAAAACAATCTAAGTTAATGTTAATGTCAGACTTCCTATGCAGATGAACAATTGTTGTGGTGTTGAACTTTTAACTGTTACATTTTCTTGTTTTCTATTTGTCTTTTGGTGAGAAAAACAAGAAAGACCTTGAGGAGAAGAGGGACAAAGACCTGCAGACAGAAAAGACAAGTAAAGGAGACTCAGTGAAGAGTGAACCCTCTCATTTAATAAGGTAAATAAACATTTAATCCATGTTATTGTCAGACCTTCTCTGGAGATAAACAGTTATTGTTGTGTTAAATTTATTAACTCTTACTTTGACTTGTCTCCTATTTGTCTGTTAGAGAAAAGAGAGGAAACACCTTGAGGAGAAGGACAAAGATCTCAAGACAGAAAAGACAAGCAAAAGAGACTGTGAAGAGTGAACTCTCTCATTTAATACGGTAAATAAACATTTAATCTAAGTTAATGTCAGACTTCCTATGTCGATGAACAATTGTTGTGGTGTTAAAGTTGTTAAGTCTTACTTTGACTTGTCTCTTATTTGTCTTTTAAGAGAAAAGAAGGAAGACCTTGATGAGAAGAGGGACAAAGATCTGCAGACAGAAAGGACAAGTAAAGGAGACTTCATGAAGAGTGAACCCTCTCATTTAATAAGGTAAATAATCATTTAATTAATGACATCATATATGCAGATGAACTATTCTTGTGGTGTTGAAGTTATTAACTCTTACTTATATTTGGCTCCAATTTGTCTTTTAGAAAAAGGAGAGGAAAAACCTCGAGTAAAAAGACAAAGAACTCAAGACAGAAAAGACAAAGGAGACTGTGAAGAGTGAACTCTCTCATTTAATAAGGTAAATAATCACTCAATCTATGTTATTGTCAGACTTCTTATGCAGATGAACAGTCCTTATGGTGCTGAAGTTATCAACTCTTACCTTTCATTGTCTCCTATGTGTTTTCTACAGAAAAGATGGGAATGACCTCAAGGAAAAAGAAATGGCCTTAAGAAAGAAAAGTAAAGAAGATTCCTGACTAACATTTACAATATCTCAGCCTATTTTTAAAACTGGTTCTTGTCTTGTCTTGAGTCTCCAAACTTTATGGAAGTACAATACTAAAGTGCTGGAGAAGCTCTCCTTTAAACTAAAGTAAACAAAATTCGTATTATTCCTAAAAAAAAAAAAAAAAAAAAAAAAAAAGAGGAAAAAAAAAAATTTCCTGCCATGCAAAATCCAAAGATTGCAAATTCATCAGGAAACCACTTATCATCACTCTGCCAAGAACTTTTGTTTTTGTGTGTTTGCAGGATTATGGGAAAGAAATGAGAGATTTTCATGAACAGAGAAGAGGTTATGAACATTCTGGGAACAACACCAAAGGGATTGTTTCCCGAGTTTCTGGCACCCACAGCAATTTTGTTGGACATCTTGGTCAAAGGTGCCCTCACCATGGCAACCTCTCGCCGACGAAGGGGGAACGGGTTTGCGGCTGCGTTCTACCAGCGGGGAAGACGCACGCCGCTACCTGGAATATTTCTTTCCAATGTTCGTTCACTGTGCAACAAAATGGACGAACTTCAGCTTTTGTTGAGGAGAAACAAAGACTTTTATTCATCTCCTGTTTTGTGTTTCACGGAGACTTGGCTATGTGGGAACATCCCGGACTCCGCGCTCCAGCTGGAGGGATTCCAGCTTCACCGAGCGGATCGTGACCCGCGGCTCTCCGGCAAAACAAAGGGTGGAGGTATTTGTTTCTACACCAACAGTGGCTGGTGTAACGATGTAACGGTGATACAAAGGCACTGTTCTCCCCTCCTGGAAAGTTTCATCATAAACTGCAAACCATTCTACTCCCCCCGTGAGTTCGCTTCATTTATTCTGGCCGGCGTTTACATACCACCGGAGGCCAACGTCATGGGGACGCAGCGCCACACTTCGCCGACCAGATACTGGATGTGGAGCGAACCAACCCGGACTCCTTAGTTTATTAGTCATGAACTTCCCAGATACTGTCAGTTTATTAAATGTGCGACCAGGAGGGGAATACTTTGGATCACTGTTACACAACAGTCAGTAACGCCTATCACGCCGTCACCCGCGCTGCACTCGGCCACTCAGAACACGACATGGTCCACCTGATTCCTACCTACAAGCAAAAATTAAAACTTTCTAAACCTGTGGTGAGGACATCAAAGAAGTGGACCAGTGAGGCTGCAGAGGACCTGAAGGCGTGTCTGGACTGTACTGACTGGGATGTTTCAGGACTGCTTCCACCAGTCTGGATGAGTACACAGAAGCTGTAACTTCATACATCAGCTTCTGTGAGGACTGTTGCATTCCAGCACACACCAGGGTGACCTACAACAACGACAAACCATGGTTCACACCCAGACTGCGGCAGATGAGGTTGGTCAAGGAAAAGGCATTTAAAAGTGGCAACAGGGTAGAGTACAAGGAGGCCAAGTACAGGTTTAGCAGGGCGGTGCGAGAGGCTAAACGACAGTACTCGGAGAAGCTTCAACACCAGTTCTCCTCCAACGACTCTGCTTCTGTTTGGAGGGGGCTCAGGCAGATCACCAACTACAAGCCAAGAGCTCCCCCCTCCGCTAACGATCAACGCCTCGCCAACAACCTGAACAACTTCTACTGCCGCTTCGAAGACAACCAGGATAGTCCTCACACCTCCCCCGACCCCACTTCCCACCAGCACCCCCCCCACCCAGCTCCACTCCCCCATCACAACAGAGGCGGTACAGCTTCCACCACCACAGCTGTCCCTCGCCCACCCCCCCCTCCATCGACACCTCTGTCTGTCCTTGAAAGAGATGTTAACAGGCTCTTCAAGAGACAAAACCCCATAAAAAGCTGCTGGGCCGGACTCTGTGTCTCCATCCTGCCTGAAGTTCTGTGCAGACCAGCTGTCTCCAGTGTTCACAGACATCTTCAACACCTCACTGGAGACATGCCACGTGCCAGCATGCCTCAAGGCCTCCTCCATCATCCCAGTCCCCAAAAAACCAGGACCCACAAGACTAAATGACTACAGACCTGTCGCACTGACCTCTGTGGTTATGAAAACTCTTGAGCGCCTGGTTTTATCCCACCTGAAATCCATCACTGACCCACTCCTGGACCCCCTGCAGTTTGCCTACAGAACCAACAGGTCTGTAGATGATGCTGTCAACTTGGCCATCCACTTTACCCTCCAGCACCTGGACTCCGCAGGGACCTATGTCAGGATCCTGTTTGTGGACTTCAGCTCTGCATTTAACACGATCGTCCCCGACTCTCCTGCAGGACAAGCTCTCACAGCTCAACGTGCCGGACTCCACCTGCAGGTGGATCACAGACTTCCTGACGGACAGGAAGCAGCACGTGAGGCTGGGAAAGCTCACCTCGGACTTCAGGACGATCAGCACCGCTCCCCCCCAGGGCTGCGCTCTTTCTCCCTGCTCTTCTCCCTGTACACCAACAGCTGCACCTCCAGTCACCACTCTGTCAAGCTCCTGAAGTTCATGGATTTACACCACCCTCATTGGACTCATCTCCAATGAGGACGAATCTGCCTACAGGTGGGAGATTGATCACCTGGTGACCTGGTGCAGGAGAACAACCTGAAGCTCAATGCTTCCAAAACAGTGGAGATGAGAATAGACTTCAGGAAGAGCGCAGTCCAACCCCCCCCCATCATTCTGGGTGACTCCCGGTAGACACTGTGGAGTCCTACCGCTTCCTGGGCACCATCATCTCCCGGGACCTCAGGTGGGAGCCGAACATCAGCTCCCTCATCAAGAAAGCTCAGCAGAGGATGTACTTCCTGAGGCAGTTGAAGAAGTTCAAACTGCCACAGACAATGCTGGTCCACTTCTACAGTGCCATCATTGAGTCCATCCTCACCTCCTCCATCACCGTCTGGTACACTGCTGCCTCTGCCAAGGACAGGTGCAGACTGCAGCGCATCATACGAAACCGCTGAAAGGGTGATCGGCTGCAACCTCCCTTCTCTCCCAGAACTTTACTCCTCCAGGACCCTGAGGAGAGCAAGGAAAATAGCTGCTGACCCCTCTCACCCCGGACACTGCCTACTCTCCCTCTCCCCCTCTGGACGGAGGCTGCGGTCCATCAGGACCAAAACCTCCCGTCACAAGGACAGCTTCTACCCCTCTGCCATCAGGCTCTGGAATAAAACCTAAGTCTGTTTTTAGTCTTTTCAATACGTTATATTAACGTCCATCCCCCCCAAGTCAATATGCGTATATTAACGCCCCCACCCCTTCACTGGACACTTATTCTTCACACCACTACCTGCACTACCTGTGTAAATATATGTATGTATGTATACAGCTTTTTCTATTTATGCCTAGGTTATGTTTATTGCACACTTCACATGTTTATGCTCATTCTATGTTTATGTTTGTCTCTCCTTTTTTATATGTAAGCACCATCAAATCAGGACAAATTCCTTGTAATGCAAATTACTTGGCAATAAAACTGATTCTGATTCTGATTCTGATTCTGAAAACAGGCCAACAAGAGCGTGGTAAATCAACCCAAGGATAGACAAATTGCAAAATAAACCTCGCATCCTTGCGCCAGGCCAAGCTTAATGCCATTTGCAAAGAAAATGGGCACCTTTAAGTTGTTAACGTAATAAACTTTATTGTTTGCAAATGAGGTCATGCAAAACAATTTAAAATAAAAAAAAACTATCGGCACACACAGAGCGCTTCTCTCTCCCTCTTTTTTTCTCCTCGCTGCTTTCTACACCCGTGGTGCTGAACGACGCGCAATGACCTTTCAACAGCGGTTTCAGATTTCTAACACAGAAAACCATAACAAACTAGTTTTTGATCACCCAGTAACCTGTAAACAAAATCAGTGCACATAAGATACATAACACAACATAACATAGATTATCTCAGTTTTACAAGATTATTTTACCATTATGCAGAATCAGCGTCTTTCCTATAACTTGCACAATAGAACTTTAAGAACTTTTTTTTTACAGTTACTACAGGAAGCCAGATCAGCCGGCTAATACATTGAGGAATCAAATCTCCCCAACAACTCTCGGGGAGGTTTGAAAGTGGCGGACGTCAGCCCATTTCTGCTTAAGCCACAGCGCACATCCATGAGGCTGGAAAGGAGCCGTAATCCCGTGCGATTTCTCGTGTCATCCTTCAACAATGTCACCTGAGAAAACGCGCGCTCGACGTGGGCATTTGACACTGGCAGAGTGAGCAGCCCGATGACACCCTGTGCCAAATCTTTAAAGCACTCGTTTCCTCCACCATCTTTAAATGCTTCAACCTCCAGCCAAAAGGTGTCAATAGCCTGATCACCCGAGAAGCCAGCTGAAGCGATGTTTCGCCACTGGCTTTCCAAGGTGTCCACCGAACAAGTGAGCAGCTCAGCGGGCAAGTCCTTCACTCCTGGCCTGTTTATTTTGGACATCACCAGCTTGGGACAAAAAAGCTCCAGTTTCCGGAGCATTTCCATGGATGCAGGAAGGCGAATTTGATATTGCACCAGAACTTCTTTCATAAAATTCAAACAGCGGGCGGCAATTTTGTCCTTCTGCTTCGGCGCTAACGTGCTGGCTTCCAGATGTTTTTGGAATGATGAGCCCAGGTCCGCGTCCTGATGTGATAGGTAGAGGCTCGATGATTTCAGGTCAAGTGTCCTTAGATGACCGCCTGTGTTCACGTGCAGTACGCTTGGTTTAACAACTCTCCCTAACATGTACAACCTGTCGAGATCTCTAAAAACACCCAGCGTATCTCCTGTTTCCAGCTGGTTTGTATATATACAGACTGTTTGATTTGTCACTGTACATTTCATTCAAAAGCCTGGCTGCATAGCAGTGTTCAGTACTTGAAACCAAACTGAAGTGCAGCTTGAGGGCATCTTCCTGCTCTAAAATTCTTTCGATGCAGTCTGAGATCACCA